>JAYMTF010003851.1:0-14323 GCA_036897485.1 Pelargonium nanum | reverse complement strand
TTTATCCATCATATGATGGATAAAAACCACATAATAGATTTCGAAATCCAATCCACTCCTATATCACTGCGATCAAACGCATCCTTAGTTAATTTCATCGGCTTATTTTTTATTTGGTTTAAATAATAATAATAATAATAACAATATATGCACCATAGGAACTATTCACTTAAATCAAATGTGTTTTCAAAACTATATCCACTTTCGAACATATGCCCACTAAAACTTTACAATTTGCTATATGTTAGTTGAATCTAACGGATTGTCAATTTTTAGTGTTTGAATTTGTGAATTTTATTTCTTGAAGAATAAAAAAACATTAAGAGTATCAAGAACAAACTCAAGAACATCAAGAACACAATAAAAATAAGGTAATTCGCCACAAATAAAAAAACATAAAGGAGTTGACCAGTGATCAGGCGACACGTGGCTTGATTGATCAGTCAAGAGTCAACTCGGGTCAAGGGCATGCCCTAGGGTGGAGTAACACACAAGGTCAACCATTTGGATCATGACCGATCCAAGAACATCCGATCCGAAAGATACCCGCGAACCTTGTATCCGACTTGGGTCGCACGACTTGCGCGCGCACATGCGGCACCCGAGTCAATGCGTGCCAAGATGGCTCACACCAAGGGAATCTCGCGCCAAGCTTCCCCGCATCAACGTGCTCCCACACCAAGGTTAGCCTTGCTTCGTCTACCGAGCTCCTTACGCCATTACTCATCCGCGCTAAACGGGACTCGCGCCAAGGCGGGCCTCGCGCCAAGGCTCGCTACGCTAACGCAAGCTTGCCACCCCATTCATCTTTTCACGCCAAAATACATTTGCACCCGTTCGCATGGCTGCACCTGCACGTCCTCACCGTCCGTGCACATGAGCCTCGGCACGCAAGCGCTCCCTTACTCGTGTGTCCTTGCGTGCACGCGCTTATGCATCCTCATGTGACCAAGCCCCTTTCACCCACTTTCCTAATACGGGACCCCGGCATGTTCCCCACATTTTGGGACGCGATCATCGATAGTTCAAGGTTAGGCACGAGGCTCCGACCTGAGCTCCGTTTCGCCCTCCCATATGGTCGGAGACTTAAACTAACGTAGGTTTGCTGGGGAGTAGAATCAGCAGGTAAAGAGACGAAGAGACGATATAGACTAAGAACAACATATACCCTGTTGGTGAGTAGATCCAACAGGCAAAGATCCAGAGAAAAGAGCATAACGCATGCGGGCCCCACCTGGACATTGACTAATCAGAGGCCGCTGTGTTTCAGGTAAGCTTAAGGACCATAGAAGGAGTCCCAAGCCCACAGTAGAAGGTTCTGTCATTTTACCACTAAATTTATACTCGCAAGAACCCAAAAACGCTCTCAAACGTTATTTGTGTTCTTTGAGAGTTCATCGCAATCTTCGTGCGTTCTTTAATATTCGAACGAACTACGGAGATTCGATTCTTAGTCTTTACTACACTTTATTTTGTGTTGAGAACTCATTCTCACGCAGAAGGCGTTCCCTCAGACACACATCAGGGGCTCCGCTTAACAGTGCGTTACCTACGCAGGCTAAAGTCACTGACCGGACTTGGAGCACTGCTACCACCAGACACCCGAAGACATGAAGACTAAATTTGACTATGTTATTTTACCTTGACTTTGATAAGAACACCAGGCGAAAACGTATCGAGCCTGTGATTTTTAACCCAGAAAAAAGAGTCAAATCAATTGGTTCCATTGTCGGGAACGTGTTGAAAGCCTACGTTCATCCAGATATTCTAACCGCATAACACATGACAATGGAAGAAAGAATACATGAGAAGGGAGATGCTCACTCTTCAGGTGACAAGTAGAACCCCGACCACTTGAAGATTGTTGTTTTACACAGGAGCACAAATAGTCGCCAGTGTATGCGGAGCCTGACTATCCGTGCAGAGGTTCTTGGAACCTTTGCCCAGCAAGGAGACCTCATGCACGAGTTAAAGAGGAAGAGGACCCATGATTTGTTGAATGTCGCCAGTACTGCCCATGCCATTAACCTGATCTAACAACCACCAACTCCTTTGCTGGCCCCGATGACCCTTGGGATGGTTAGTGCAATGTCCACCTAGCTTATGGCCGCAGTTCTAGCTACCTACCTGACAACAAAGGGAGTAACAATCCCCCCACTCGTCCCCCCCGCTACTCCTTCCACAATAGCTAATGTCGCAACCCGAGGGTGGGATCAGTTCCACCAGTCCTGAACCCTCCTGAAAAGAGAATAACGATGAGCAACAAGTCGCAGGGGGAATCCATAAACCCCTCCGGCGGCACCGCAACCGAGAATAGGAGGCTTCTTGCAGAAAACCCATTCACTCTAGGGCAACCAGCCCAAGACCTATGTATTCAACCGGCTCGGCCGCGACGACGCCCCTAGAAATAGGGACCGCCACGAAAACCCTTCCCATCGACCAAAGGAGAATAACTTGGAAAATGGGCATGGGGAGTCTGGCATCCGAGATGATTCACGGACCCCATTAAAGACAATGTTCATAGTACCAATAGAAGAGCTAGAAGGGTTGAACAGAGGCAAGCACAACAAGCAGTAGGAGGCATCCCTGTTCCCCAATTTCAAACTCCAATGACCCCTGAGGTCGTGCTTGGAATATTTCATGCCTACCTGCTAAACACACATAACCAGACGAATGCTACTGCCGATCCTGGAGTGGCGAATCAGCAAAATAGAGTAGCGGGGACGCTGCCAGCAATTCCACACATTCCTCAACGCCTGAACCCATTGTTTTAAATGCCATAAATTGGGGGGCAAGTTGTGTGTGCCCCAGGCGCGCCAGTTGTCGGAGCTACCACCGACCCCACCATAGCACTCCTCCAAGATGAGAAGAAAAGATTGCAAGAAAGGATGCATACTGCTGAAACTGAGAAGGTTAAGATCAAAAGCAGTTCCAACCTTTTCAACTTGGCCATCCAAAACTCACCGGCCCTCCTTTACATCCGGATTCCAACATTGACCTATGACGGATCAACGACTGCCGACGAGTTTGGAACATAATAGAGCTCCATATGCAAATGGTGACTAACAATGATACCGCTCGTTGCAAGCTATTGGCTTGTGCTCTGCAGGGACTGGTCCATGCATAGTACAAGAATCTACTCGATGGGACTATAGAAAACTAGGAACATACTCAGTTGATCCACATCAAGCAGATGCCCAGAGAAACTTTCAAGTCCTATGTGGAGAGGTTTCGGAAAAAGGTGCACAAATGTGGGACAGTCACTTACGAGACCATGGCATATAAAGCTGGATTGGTGTCCAAAGGTCTACACATCACCATCACCTCCCACAAAACGAAAGAGTGGGAGCAATTGTTAGAATTGGCTTGCGACCATGTTCACGCTGAGGAAATGTGTGAACAAACGAATAAGTCAGTTGCCAGCCATAATGGTCAAAGCTCTAAAGGAAAAGACAAGGGGAAACATGTCCCCTACCGGCCACTAAATGACATAGCCTACAATACTTCGAACCAGAGCTATGATAGACCATCGATCGTCACCACCCCTAAGGTCCAGTGACAACCACCCCTCTTAGAACCAACTACCAAGAGGTCATTGATTACATCGGGAAGACCAAAAATATGAAGTGGCCTATTGTCCCAAATGGGAAGCTTAGAGGGAGGGTCAAGGACAAGTTTTGCGTCCTGTACTAGTGCGCTAATTATGATATCAAGGACTGTTTCTTCCTCAAGAACATTGTAGAGAAGCTTCTCGCTAAAGGAAAGCTCACCTAGTTTACCCCACCTCCTTATTCCTCATTCCGCAATGGACTCTTTCACTTCTTTCTCGTTCTCTTTCTCTCTCTCGAGCCCAGCACCGGTCAAAGTCCATTTTCGGCCTTCCCACCGTCATTTGAGGTTTTTTTTTGTTCTTTTATTGTTTTAAATAACTTTGAACCGGGTTTTTGGGTGAATTTTTTGGGTTTTTGTTTTGTTTTTGTAGGGTCTCCTCTGTGTGCAACTGCTGAAGCTTGTTTGTCGCCGCATGTGGTCCTCCATTGTTGTCGTTTGCTCGCCGGAATATGTTGTTTTTTGTGTTTGTTAATTTTTCTTTTTTGAATATCATATATCATAAACATTTGTTAGCATAGCTAGGGTTCTAAATTAGGATAAATTAGGGTATAGAATAACTTAAATTGGTTAGTTTACGATTATATTTTGCAAATATTTAGGGTTTCTATATTAATATAGGGTCGGGTTAAATATGATAATTCAATTTTTTTTATTTTATGTATGGTTGAATTTTGTTAACTCGTGAGTTAATTACGTTGCAAAATGTTCGATTAATTGTTGCATTTTTGATTTAGTTAATCTGTGAATGAATTAAGTTGCACATATTCATATAATATTTGAGTTATATGCCAATATGTGATTATTAATGTGTCACATTCTTAATTGTCATGTTCGGATGTGAACATTATTTTTTGGGTTAGTTACACGTACCACCCTGAACTATACACTTTTTAACCCTGAACTTTTGTATTTAACTTTTGAATACTCTAAACTATGTCAAGCTCATTATGTTAATAATTACGTCTTTTAAGTTAGAAAATGACCAAAATACCCTCCTAACATTAAAACAGTTACAACCAAACAAGCCCTTATCGGCTTTAAATAAATAAAAACAAAAACTAAACCCTAATCTCTAACACAACTATCTCCCTTATACCATACCAAACCAAACCAAGCAGTGATGGTGGTTGGCGACGGAGACGACCATGGTGATCACAAATTCTATGATTGTGTATTTGGAAATGTGGGGAATTGTGGGGAAATGATGCTGAAATTCTAATTGTCATATAGCATGTGTTATAGTCATGATATTATGTGTAGGTTGTATTCGAATGGATTAGATTCTTTCTATATATATGATCTTAGTTACAGACATTTTCATAGTTAACGAACATTTAAATTCAACCTATAGGATTATATTCAGAACTTCATGAACAACTTGTATAATGAGTGAGTGTATAATCGCCTCGAGCATGGTTGCTTAATGAATCATGCTTTCTTACACGAGTTTGAAGAGTTCATCGAGTTTGCAGTTGGTCATCAACAATAAATTAATGGGGCTTCGATTCAGTGCCCTTGTTTGAGATGCAAGAACAAACATTACCTACACCCGAACGATGTCTTATTCCATTTGTACAGGCGAGGCTTATGTAATCATTATACTCAATGAGTTAATCATACAAATTAAAAAACTTTAAATAGCGATGGAAATCAGCGATGGAAAATCGTCAGTGATTAGCGACAGATATTCCGTTGTACACTCTGTCGTTCATAAGACAACTATTCTGCCGTTCAGTCTATCAACAATAGCGACAAAATCCTCGTTGTACGATTCATCGTTAATAGCGACAGATTGTCGTTGTTGTTCATCAGCGACGAGCCCAAAACGGTCGGAGGTCCGTCACCTCGTGCGCCGCTGACAAATTTATCGAAGAAATTCACGTGATTAGCGGCAAAAAATTCCGCTACTGACCATTGTTTCTCTTGAAGTGATTGTCTAAACAATTCAAAAATTGATATTCATAAGTGAATTTCACAATGTTATTTTATTGACTAATTTTTGTGTGTTCACTTTTTAAAATTTAAATTTTAAAATGATAGTTTTTAAAACTCGTATTTACGTATCTATCACTCTAATAATTTAAAACTTGATTTTCATAGGTAAATTTGGTAATGTTATTTTAACCTAATATGTTTTGTTCTTTATTTATCAGCAAGCGTAACAACCGAGACTCGAACCTAATATGTTTTTATATGGCGTAGCATTAAGGCTGGTGCAAATTTAATTAAAGAAGGCGGGGTAATTCGTATCGGTTCAGGTTCGAATACATTGGCATTATCGGATGATTGGATTCCTACAATTCCCGGGTTCAAGCCATCCTTGGCAGCAGACGTTGATCCAGTTGTGGGGGAGGGGCTGCATGTTTCAGATTTGCGGGACCAGTTTTACGGGGAGTAGGACATGGTCCAGTTGCAACGATGGTTCTCCAATGATACTTGGAAGGAGATCATTCGAATTCCGTTAAGTGGACGAGCTGCTCCTGATGTCTGGATGTGGAGTTTGGAGAAAACAGGTTCCTACTCGGTTCGTAGTGCGTATCAATTTCTTACTAGACGACCGGGAACCGATGGGGGCACTCCGATATGGAGAAGATTATGGTAACTGAAAATACAGAATAAGGTTAAAATATTCATGTGGAAGGGGCTGAATAATTCATTGCATGTATTGGTTAATTTGATTCGAAAGAGAGTTTAAGTTAGGCCGGAATGCCCTCGATGTGGATATGAATACGAGTCAGTATACCATTGCCTTTTTCTGTGTCGATTTGCTCGAGGTGTCTGAAATTTAGTGGGACTGGAGAGGGCTGCAGTTTTCAATTCCACGGTGGAAAGGTGGTTAAATTTCATGCTCAGTAGGAAAGACGCCCCTGGTTTGATTCAAGCTGTTTATATTTGTTGGGGTCTTTGGAAGTCAAGGAATGAGGGAGTTTGGAAGGGTGTTTGGATGTCTCGAGAGGAGGTCCTGATCCTCTCGGAGTCAGTCTTCTCGTCATGGCAGTCGGCGAAGGGCAGGCGGTCAAGACCGGCGACTTCATGTGGCCCGTATATGGCTTCGGACTCCATAACGTATCACCGACCTTCTCCAGTTTTACAAGTCAGCAATAATCAACCTGCAGATCCAGTAGGTTCGATATAGAGAGCACCGAACAGAGGTACCCTCAAAGTGAACGTGGATGGGGCGATTTTTTAGACTGTAGGCAAATCAGGCGGGGCATGGATTATTCGTGATACACGAGTCGGTGTGGGGCGGTGGCTGAACGTGTTGGTCGGGCATTAGTGAGCCCCATATTGCTGAGGCGATTACGATCCGGGAGGCACTAAGCTGGATCGAGGTGCGAGGTTGGGGTTCGTTAATTATTGAGTCGGATGCTGAAGAAGTAGTGATAGTTCTGCAGACCGGAGGGGAGGGTAATTCCAGTGTCTTGGGTCTGATTGTTAGAGACATATTGTCTATTTCCGTTGATTTTGTTTCAGTTTCTTTTAACTGGGTTAGTCGGTCTGCGAACCAGGTGGCTCATGCTTTAGCTAGGTCGTCTGTTTCAGTGTCTGGCACTGTAGGCTAGTTGGGTTTGCAACCTCCTATAGATGATTCTCATCTCCTTATGTCGGAATACGTTATTGATTAATAAAGCGTATCAATCTTTCCGTTAAAAAAATGATATTCACTTATTCAAAAACTAAATTTCAAAACTGTTAGAATCCCTGTAACTTAGGAGATAGCTATAGACATCTTCTAGTATTAGAACTCTATCCTATGTAATCTATCCTATGTAATATATAATTGGGCATTGCTCTGTGAATATACGACAAATATTCCTCTTATTTCACAAAAACAATAAATTTTTTTAATACTCGTATTAACCTGTGTACTGCTTAAACAATTTGAAATTGAATTTACACCTGTGAACTTTGTAATGTGATGAAATTATTTTTATATTTTTATCGTTGCAAAATATTAATATACAATTTAAGTTTAATTTTTTATATCACGTAATAAAAATAATTATAATAAAGTGAAAAATCTAATTAAAGACAATGATATTTTAGTAAATTTATGTTTTAAATTTCATTTCTACTCTATTTCAGAAAATGAGCTATCCAAACATTTATACTTCTATTAAACATGAAAAAAGAATGAAAATGTTGGAATGGGCATTTCATTTCATTGCATTCCTGTGTACCAAACATTGTCTTAGTGAATCATGAGTTTCAATATTAATGTGCATGGGAGCAAGACTATCCGGCGTGTTTGGCTCGCCATCTGCCCCGTCACGCTTTGTTTCATCTAGCCCGCTCAGAATAAACTCGCTTTTCAAATCAAATTGAAAATTGCTCAAGAAACGTTCCTCAAAATTCGGGGTTTCACATCCGCATCGTTTTCGGATCACTGCTCCCGCTTGACGACCTCTTTCCATTTCAGCTTTGGTGTTCTTGTCCGGCTGCGGCTATTAGCTAATTGTTCTTCTATGTTTTTTTTGTACTCACCCGTATTATTTCGACTTTTAGGACACTTTGTACTTTTATTTTGTTTCGGAATTCTATAAAAGCACCGCTTCCTTATCTAAAAAAATACACAAGCAACCTGTTCTGTTCTTCGTTTTTTTTGTTGTATATTTATCTTTTTTCCATTCTTTTTCTTCAAGTTTCTCTCCATATAAAGTTTTCATTTAACATACAAACAAGATTCACCAATTAATTTTTGTTGAGAAGGTCATACATAAAAAAGTGCCACATGTAGTAGAAGCAGCCCATAGTGGAACTAGAAAATGACACCCACAACACAACAAAAAGCCGTCCCTCACTTCCCTAATCTCTTCTCCTTTCTCTTATTGCAACCATCACAAAACCACCCATTCGTCTCTCTCTAAACACCGAATCCGAATCCGAATCCCATCTCATTTTCTTGTTCATTGCAATGGCCACACTCCAGAAATTTAAACTCTTAGCCACTCAATGCGCGGTCTCCGGCGGTCCCACGCAGAGCCCCGCCACCAGCCCCGTCATCCGCCTCCGCCGCCGCAAGACCCTCCGAATGCTACTCGCCGGCGGAGCCGACACCCGCCGCCGAATGCCTCCCCCTGACCGCTCCACGGAACCAGCTGGGAGCGATAGGTCTGCAGATCCGCCGGAGAGCACTAAGGAACTGAGAGCCCGCCGCAAGTTGAAGGACCTCTTCGTGTCGTCGCCGCCGCCGCCGCTTGAAGATAGGGGTTGCGAGGGGCGCCAGAGACTTTTGGTGGAGGCTGCAGGTGGCGGAAATGGGAGACAGCGCGGCGGAGGTGCCTCGCTCCGGACGCTTTCGACGGCTTTCCGGCATAGATTACTGAGGAGGGCGTGGCGGCCGGTGCTTGTTGCCATCCCTGAGCACTAGCAGGGGCTTTTTGTGAAAATAATTCCAGATATTCTTTTTCTTGATTCGTTTCAATTTTAGTATTTCTTTGTTTTCTACTAGTATTTAGATTCTTTAGATGAAAAATTAAACAGAGGTAATAAATGAAAATTATTTATTAGTGGTGTCAATTGTCAACTGTATGGTTATTTGATTCAACAATTTATTAATTTAATCAAATTATAAATAAAAAAATTGTTGTGGTTGAAAAATCGAGTTTGGAGGGGACCCTATCTGAAATTAATTACAATACGAGAAATATAAGATTCATTTTACTTTTATAATATAATGTAGTATGATTAATATTTAATAAGTTAATTAGTTATGATAACGATAAGATTGATAAAAATTATAAACTAAAATAATATATATTAACCAATTTTTTCACAATGTAAGCTAAACTAATGGAGATACGCATCATTCAAATTTTACTCATATCTGCTTCAATAAATTTATGGGAGTGAAGCGGTCTATCACATCCAAAATTTTAATAAGGTACTGTTGTAATATTGATGGCTTAATCCAAGCCAATTTTTATTTGGTTTAGACTCTTTGCTATCAAAACTACGTTAGGGTACAGTGAGGCTTGTCTAGTCAGTGATTTGTGTCATAGTGACACAAATAGGTGTTAGTTATGATTCTTGTTATTTTGGTGTGCTTCTTTAAGGAGTTAGTCATGTTAGCATAGCAAGACAATGACGCAAGTAAGTTAAACTGCTAGGTTAGTAATTTGTGCGCGCATGGGTGATGGTTTGGATAGTGATCCGTCGACACAAAGTGGTCTAGATAGTGATACGAGAACGCATGCGGTCTAGTAAGCATGGTTAGTTAATTTTTGTTTGTTTATGAGTAAATTAGCTGACCATAGTAGTATATAAAGAAGCGCATATAGATTTGGTTGATTATTCATTGAATTACTTTGTAATTGCCTTACAACTTGGCTATGTGAAGTATTTCCAGATGCGTGTGTGAGTTGTGTTGCAAACCAAACCTCAAATAAACTATTCCTGGAGTGTTTTGTAACTTTGTTTCCAATATAGTTAGTTGAAGTGCACAACGGTGGTATCAGAGCAGAAGATCTATGAAAGATGGTGACTAGAATCGATACAGTGGAGGAGATGACTAGGAGTAACGAGCAGAGTGTTCTTGAGCTTTGAGAGGATTGGCTACACATCTCTGAAAATCAAGAGGAGACATATCATCAGTCTGATAGTCAACAGGATGAGTTGAGAAACCAAATGGAGGTATTAACTCACTCCATGAGAAAAATCTTGCGGAAGGTGACATAATTAGAGAACGACAAGGGAAAGGGGATTGAAGGCTCCTTGTCTACTCCAAGTCAGGGTTATCATCACCGAGCTCCAGACGAAAATGAAGGAAACGAGGTTGTACTTAGTCCATACCTCAAGTTTGCCACACTAGAGTTTCTGTTTTTTTATGGGATGGACGTAGTGAACCGGTTTAGGTGTTGTCGTGAGTTCTTCTACTTCCACAAGTTCCTTGAAAATGAGAAAGTTCATTTGGTTGCGACGTTTATGGAAGGACGTGCGAATCATTGGTTTCAAGATTACCAAGCAAAGTAAGGTGAACATACTTGGGAAGAGATCACGCAAGCCATCTTTGAGAAATTCGGAGCTAGTGGGCACGAAGACGTGGTGGATGAGTTTAAAAAATTTAAACAAGTGAAGGGCGTGTAAGAGTATGAAGACTACTTTGACGAGTTGTGTTCCTTGATGCTGGTAAAAATTCTTTCACAACCAATCTTGACTTGTATCTTGGCTGCGAGGTTTGCTCTTCAGTCGTTAACCTGAATACCCACTTGTTCTCAAATGTTCTCTTACCCTTAGGTAGTTTCACTAAGGGACTTCATCTCATCCTGCATAGTTGTCAACCATTTGTTTTTATCCTCATGATTTTGAACCTCATCAAAGCTCTCTGGTTCTCCCCCTTCAAAGAGTAATGCGTACTCATCAGGAAGATACTGACTATTGGGGCGTCTTTGTCTAGTTGATCTTCTAGTTTGTGGTTCAACAACTGGCTCTGGAATAACATCATCCTGTTGTTCAGATATATTGTCAATATCAACATGATCATCATTTACCTGCTCATCATCAATTGTACCATTCTGAAGATTATCTACATCTTCCCCTAGATTAGTATCAAATGCAAGTGGAGAATGAGGAGGTGGACACGGGCTCTCATCATTTGAACTAGAAGAACTATCATCTTTAACATCTATCTTTCCAAGATCTGCACTTATCCGATCTTCAAAGAAAACTGTATTCCTAGTTCTGACAATTTTTTTTTGTTTCA
The DNA here is from genome assembly GCA_036897485.1 of Pelargonium nanum. NCBI lineage: Eukaryota > Viridiplantae > Streptophyta > Magnoliopsida > Geraniales > Geraniaceae > Pelargonium > Pelargonium nanum. Next base: position 3,009 of record JAYMTF010003851.1, on the reverse strand, counting down.
TATCTCATAATCTGTATCCATACTCATCATGTACATATCCCATAACGATGCACTCTTTAGTCTTGTTATCAAGTTTTGACCTCTCACTTTTAGGAATGTGTACAAATGCCCTACAACCGAATACTCTCAAATGCTCATAGAAAACTTCTTATCTGAACCATACCTTGTTAGAAATATTACCATTAAGAGGCTTTGAAGGAGATAAACTGATCACATGAACAAAAGTCCATATTGCTTCACCCTCATTACCTTTTTGGAAACCTTGCATGAGTTATCATACAAATAATCCTTTCGCAATTTTTTTAGTTCGTTCTTTTAGCCATACCGTTATGCTGAGGTGTATTAGGCTCTGTCAACATTAGCTTGATACCATGATCACTACAATACTTCTTAAAATCCCCAGTGTACTCACCACTATTGTCAGCTCGAATACACTTTAGTTTTCTGCCGGTTTGTCTCTCAGCCATGGCATGAAAAATCTTGAACTTTTCTAGCACTTGATCTTTAGAATGCAAAGCAAAAGTCCAAACTTTTCTCTAGTGATCATCAATAAAGGTTACAATTAACTTGCACCACCAAGAGTTTCATTTTTCATGAAACCAACATTAGTATGCACCAAGGCAAGCAAATGAACCTTCTTAGAATAAGGAAGTGTATGAAATGAAACTCTATGTTGCTTACCAGCAAGACAATGTGTGTAGTGCTTAAACAATAAACTTGTCATCTTAAGTAGGAGCTGATTTCTAGTAAGAGTCTGCATGCCTTTCTCACTAAGGTGGCCAAGTCGCTTGTGTCATACATCGGTGGGATCACATTCTCAATTGCATTTATCATTCCATCAACAAGTTTTTTCTTAGAGAAATACAAAGAATTCTTCTTCTTCTTGCCTCTAGCCAAAACTAATTACCATTTCTTCAACTTCCATTGTTGATCCCCAAAACTGTTGTGATAATACTCATCTTCAAGCAGGCTCACTAAGATTAAATTAAATTGAACATCCGAAAAATGTCTGACACATTTCAGGAGTAGCTTGCACCTAATACCAGTCTCTAACCACACACCAACAATATGACATTTAACGTCATTTCCCATTCAGACATACTCGAACATGCCACTAGTGTATGATGAGAAGAATTTCCTATGAGTTGTGATGTGAAAAAAGTTGCAGAATCAACCACCCATGTACAATCCTCACATACGAGATTGAGATAGCTTTCTTGTAGAAGTAGTACAATATCACCACAAACATCTTCATATGTTACCAAATTCGCACTGCTTTCACCTTTCTTATCATCTGACTGTTCACGCCTTTGGTCTCTTTTAAACTTTCTACACTCTCACTTGATGTGCCCAGCTTTCTTGCAGTAGTAACAAGTGACACCATTTCTAGACTTGGATTTTCTATCTTGTCTATCATGACTATTGTGTCTACTTTTACTTCTACCTCTGCCTCTTTCTCTTTCTCTTTCTCTGCTTTCTTTACTTTTTGTGACAAGTGCATTAGAATCCAGAGCTTCATAATTTTGATCTTTTCTTCTAGTTTCCTTATCCATAATCCTGTCATTTACCATACTCATAGTAAGTTTTCCTTCATGAGCTGAGTTACTAACTGTCACAACCAAAGTTTTCCAACTGTCAAACAATGAACTCAATAGAGGAGTGTTTTCAGCTCATCTTTTAAAACTATACCCATCTTAGCTAATTGATTCAAAAATTATTGAAACTTGTTCAAATGCTCTTACACTCTGTGATCATCCTTATACTTCAGGTTTACAAGCTTTCTAATAAAGAGAGCTTTAGATTGCGCATTCATACACTCAAACATGTTTTCCAGTTTCTTACAAAGTATAAACACATCAATCTCCTTAGCAAAGTGACGCAAGGTGTTCTAAGGAACCCATTTTCGAATCTGACAAATAGCTTTCATGTTCATCTTCTTCCAGTCTTCAACTTTTACTAAAGTAGACATAACACGTTCACACTCTAACAGATCAAATAAGTCTTTATCATAAAGTTTGTCTTCCATGATAGTTTTCCATATCCCATAATTAGTAGCACTAAGCTTCACCATATTGCCACTAGTTCTTTCTTCCATATTTTTTTAACAGAATAAACCCAACCAGAAGCTCTGTTACCAGTTGTTGGGAAAAATAGAGAAACACAACAAGAGCTGACACTAAAGCTCATATTAGTCTGTCAGCCTATTCAGTCATAAATTAACCCGTCAGCCTCTCAACACAACCTAAACCAAGTTCTCAGGTTTTATGCAACAGAATAAATATTTTTTCCCAAAATTTGTTATAAGCAATATGAAGCTATACAGATACGAATAGTAAAGCAAACAATACAAACAACCACAATAACACATAACAATTTTTATGTGGAAACCTCTTCGGTGTGAAGAGGAAAAACCACGAGACCAAAGTCCACCACCGATCTCCACTATAATAAATAATAGGAATACAACGAATCTTATGCGGATCAACTAGAGGCTACAATCATCAAGTGCAAACTTGAATATCCAATAAAAAAATCATTCCTTTAGGTTGGAACTCATAAATAAAGACAAGAAATTAGAAGGATCTCACCAAATTGATCAAATCGCATTGTAGAGGATGAACCCGTGAGCGACATATTGAAATTTCAGCTAAGACAAATTTCGTTTGCCACCCGAATCTTTAATCTATCTTCTTCTCTTCTTGTTCATCACCCTCTCTATTTTCTGGAATTTGGTTGCTGCCCTATGTGTTTCCAGCAGCCCCTCTCTTCTCTTGGAAGAGAAAATGAACCAAAAATATCATTTTTCCCATAGACAAAGTTACCATAATACCCCCTTTAAATATGGATATTTCCAACAAATTATTCCTAAATCCATACTATGTATGTTAAAGTTGGTGAGGATGCATTAGGTGTTGCCACCTCACCAATCTTTGTAATTTCCAAGCTTCTCATGACATGTCTCTTCACCTCCCATAAGTTACATTTTTTACCCTATTAACTAATATTAAT
>JAYMTF010003850.1:0-14330 GCA_036897485.1 Pelargonium nanum | reverse complement strand
GTATGAGGGAAATTAAATGAGGTGTCATCACCTCATTGGCTTGGCTTAGGCTAAGTCAAATATTTGTTAGCTTAGATTCCTTATTTTCATACATATCTAACTTCCAACAAAAAAAAATTCAAAAGAATCAGGACATTCATTTTGAAATAGAGAGTAATAATTTTGCAATTGTGACTGAAAATAACAAATAATAGTAGTAGAAAAAGGTACCTCGGGGTCTTGGGCTTTAACGATGGTACAGGGAGAGGCAAGGTGGAAAACACCGGCGCAGCCGGTCACGGGGGCGGCGATGGACTCGTAGTCAAGGAGGTCCATCTGGAAGAGACGCAGACGCGAATCTGCTCCTTCTAGAGCTTCCAGATGCTTCGTCTCCTTCTCATTCTCTGTAGGAACAAAATTCAAAAAACATCAGTCAAAACTAAGCTAAGCTCAAGTTCTTCGTCGATCTACTCCTAATTTCGGATCGCGAAACTGATCACAATGCTTCGAGATACATTGTTGAATCGGAGAGAAATGGAGCTTACTGAGATCTTGGACGGTGGCGCGTACGGTGTAACCGCGATCCAGAAGGAGACGGACGAGCCAGGAGCCGATACAGCCGCTGCCGCCGGTGACGCATACCGTCTTGGACATTTCTGCTATATCTCAGTAACTGCTCGCCGGTGTCCGTACAATAATGTCCTTACAGCTTCTCCGGAGATTCTCTCAGTGGCCGTAGGCGAGTGATGGTACACAATACAGTTTCTTTGAAAGATAAGATGGAGATTTTTTGTTTCGTTTCTGATATTAAAACGTGTGTTTCATTTTGTTCATGAACAGTTCTTTTTTCATAACATTATGAAAAGTTAACTGTGCATGAATAAATGATGACATATCCATCTTTTGTCATTGTAAATAATAAAATTTGTTACCACGCAAATTTGGCGAGAATACAAAATAAGTATATCACACTAACTAATTTTTTCTAATTTAGATTAGGAGAAAGTATTATCCTACCATTTCATTGTTAAAACACATCATACTCATACTCTTTTTATCATTCCCAAGTTTTTTGTAATGAAAATGAAAAAGTAGTAGTGACTAACGTTAAAACAAATTTAAAAGAGGGTAAGTAGTGTTAGTTAAGTTATTTTACATAATTTCTTAATTCGCCGACGCTTATTTAGAAATTGGAGGCAATACAACTTGCCAATTTAGTCACTGGTACACTTACAAAACATGGAAGTGAGGTGATGCATGTTGATACATTCAAGAAATAAATCCTTTGCTCTTTAAGCACTCGACAGCTTCTCTGATAATTTGCTCCATTGGGATGAACTGTAATCCGAGGTCCATAAGCTTCTTTGATCCATCCTGTTCCCTCAACAACCCGGGTTGTGTGTCCCTCGGCAAACTGTAAAAAAATATAAGCATGTAATGTAAGCATGTAATGTATATCATCAGCAACTCTTGTCCGGCAAATGAAAAATGTACCTTCTCTATCATTTGCAAGAAAGAATGATTGGAAATCAATAGTCACAAGAGAAAACGTGGTTGGAAATCAATAGTCACTATTCAAACAATCAACTGCAAAATACTAGAGCTGGTAATTAGGGTTTCGGTTTGAAAAAGCCTAACCCGAACCTAGTTTATAAGAGGTGCAGGTTTCGGGTTTCATATCAAATGTGCGAGTGAGTGCGGGTTTGCCATACCCAATTCAAAACTTTCTCATGATAAACCCGAGCTAGTAATTATTCGGGTCCATTTTATGAAACCCGAATTCGCAAAAAATGCAGGTTGGATTTTGGGTTCCCGTGGGTTCGGATCCAAAATGTTGGCTCTACAAAATACCATGTGGTCCATGTCAAACTTACCACTGACTTAAATCAAGTACGTTTTGGATAATAGTGAGAGGATTATTGAATCTGTTTTGACGTTTCAATTCATTGTTATCACTACACACTGTTATTAACTTAAATCTCTAAGATGAAATGCTATTCAAACAAATGGCAGTATCATGATTCAGCATCTGTTTTATAGTTCTAATGATAGCCAATTATAAATATACATATGCATAATACTTACTGCAAAACCATATGGAACACGAGTCCTTACCTGGGAACCTTATATTCAGGGTACAGTTCAGCAACTTTGGCCACAAAGTCACCATAATGAGATGTAGCTTCGACACACAAGTGTCTTCCATTAGCTGATGGATTCTCATAAACCAAAATATGTGCCATGGCTACATCTTTAAAGTGGACGGATCCCATAAAGAAGTCCTCGTATGTTTCGGTGCAGCCTGCAATAAAAGCAAAACACCATCATTCATATTTTTAAATATAGCTTATTCTAGTCCATCCGTTTATTGAGTTGATCAAAGTATAGTAGTGAGCTACGACTTAGTAATGAATACAATGTCACTTATTTTACTTTTTATATCAGTGATTCAAACTGAAGGTAAACAATACACACTAAGTCATATCAATGTACTAGTGTATAGAAAGCAGCTTGTTAGCAGGACTCAAGCAGCAAACCGAAGATACCACAATAAACACTACAAAAGTCAAACCAATATGGTAGTGCACATAAATGATATAATCAGCTTGTTGGAAATACTCAAGCAGCAAGCACGCACTAAACCGAAGATACACAAAATACTACAAAAGTCATACTAATATATCAGTGAATAGAAAGCAGATAGTTGGCATGACTCAAGCAACAAGGGCGCACAGAACCAAATATGCACAACAAAACACTACAAAAGTCATACCAACATCCTAGTAAGAGCAGTCAGCTTGTTGGCAAGACTCGAACAACAAGCATGCAGGAAAAGATTACTACACATGTAAATCCTTACTAGTTAATTTTCAGCAGTTATTAACAAATTCACTATTCAATTGAAAATAAGAGAGACTTAAACATAAGGTTTGGCACAAGATTACCTTGGAGAAGGCGTAATAGCATTATCATGCTTGCATTGAGTGTCGGGGATATAATAGGTCCCATCACGGTGCCAGGGTTCACCACAACTACATCCAAACCTCTCTCCTTGGCAAACTCCCAAGCTGCTTTTTCCGCTAGTGTTTTAGAAAGTGGGTACCATAACTAGTCCCCATTCCACAATAATCAAGTCAGCATTACATCCCATAAAAGTCAAAATGCACATACATTTAGGTAACGTTTGGATTAAAAAAAATGGAATGGGAATGGGAATTGCAATTGGAAGTCATTTTCATGACCAAAAAGTCATAATTCAAATATGAACAATGACAATCCTATTCCCTTTATGATTCTTGATTCCCATTCATGGACAATTTTGTTTATCCAATCGCTACCTTATTAGTTTTAAGTGAAAGACACTCACTCCTTTCTGCTTGCAGTACTCAACATCAGTCCAACAATCCTCACGCTTAACCACATTAGCTGGCCAGTTAGGACTTGGCATGATAGCTGAGATTGATGATGTCACCACCACCCGGCTAACCCCCATCTCCTTAGCTGCTGTCAGCACATTCATAGTTCCTTCGATCGCCGGTCGCAAAAGCTCCTTTTATTAGTGCATAAAAATACAGTATAACTAATCTTTGCCAAACAAGTCATGACAATCTGATGTGCTTATTCATCATCCTCTTCAGCATTATTCAACAAGTTAGAGTATCGCTCTTAAATGTGGACATGGAGATATTGAGTAGGGATAATTACATAAAACATCCTTGAGTATTTATTTCTCATAACGATTTTTTCACACAACACTTAAGCACCCTCAAGTTTAATCCTCGTTCTGTCAGTTACATATTTAACCATTATAATGAAAAGAACATTGTACCCCTCATATCCTTTTCTAAAAAAAATCAATACAAAATCACAAATAGCACAAAATCAGCACATACCCATCAAAGTGAAATGAAATGCATCCAAAATAATATTAAATAAAGGGGAAAAAGGGATTTTCATAATCTTAACAGTCAAAAATAGAGGTGACAATTCGGATTTACAATCGGATTTGTTCGGCTTCGGATTGATAAAGTTAATCTAAATTCGATTAAAAGAGGAGTTCATTTCAGATTGGATTTCGAATTTAAGTGTAAAATGCATGTATTTGACCGATATGACCCGACCTGAAAATTGTTCTGATCGGTTTTAAAATGGATTGGATTTCGGATGCAAGCGGGATAGGATCCAAATTGACACCTCTAGTCACATGCAAGACATCTGATAAAAATTCTAAAATATTCTCTGAAAATTCAATGACATAACGGTGAAAGGTAACTCGAGGATGCTAAGTGTCTGTAAAATTCTTTTTGCAGAATTAAATGTTTGTGCACAATATATGGGATGTTTTATGTAGTCATTTCTAAGTTGCAGTTGCAAATAATAATATATGAATGTGACCGTAATAGAATAGTACTAAAGAAGACACCTCGGGATCATGAACTTTATCGACGATGCATGGTGAAGCAAGGTGGAAGACACCGGCGCAGCCAGAGACGGCTTCGGCGACGCATTCGTAATCCAGAAGATCAATCTGGAAGAGACGGAGACGCGAATCTGCTCCTTCTAGGGCTTGTAGATGCTTCGTTTCCTTCTCATCCTCTGTGCCAAAATTTAACAAAATTCATCATCATCGGTCAAAATGAAGCTCAAATTCGTAGCCGATCTGCTCCTAATTCAAGATCACGAAGCTGAGAAAGCTTGTAGATACATTGTTTTGGCATGAAACAATGAGATACTAAAAATAGAAAGAGGAGAAGGTAGAGGAAAATGGAGGTTACTGAGATCGCGGACGGTGGCGTGAACGGTGTAGCCGCGGTCGAGGAGGAGGCGGACGAGCCGGGCGCCTATGCAGCCGCTGCCGCCGGTGACGCAGACCTGCTTGGACATTTCCGATCTCTCTCACACACACAGACACAGTAACTGTACGCTTTAGTGACTGTACACACAATGCAGTTCTCTCCTCAGATAATATATAGATTTTTTTATAATTATTAATTAGTGAAGGTGACGTTCACACAATACGACATGTTAAAATTTATATTCATTTTTTATTACTGATAGAAACCGTTTTTTTATTTTTAAATACGTTTAAAATTATTAATTAGTGAAGGTGGCATTCACACAATAAGCATGCTTGCACTTTGTTGCAATTTGAATTTTCTTTTCCTTGAAAAATACTACTATTTACTACCATTGTCGAATCCAAATTTTTTAACACTGTTGAGACTCATTGCAATCTTGATTTACTCCAAGTAGAGTTAACAAACGAGATAACTTATAGGTAAGTACAACGAATTAATTGTATACGAAATCACTTTTTATCGGTTCTAATGTACATTATCATGTGGGCAGATGAGAATCCGCAGGCCAGGATTGGCCGAACTCGCTTGGGCTCAGCACCGAATGGGCCTAAAACAAAATGATAACACATATTTCTCACAACTTCTTAAATCTTACGAAGATGGTCCAATATTATTGAGTGAAATAAGTGACAACTTACTATTAGCAACTTATAAATGATGACACTATTGTTATTCACATGTTGCTGACTATTTAATATTGATGATAGTGAAAATGCTTCGATCGAATTAACTTCTTCCTAAAACATACCAACCAATTGTGCCAAAAAAAAAAAAACTTCAAACCTACATCGACATTTTACTGTAATTTAGCTGTAACATCCCACACCAGCTAAGGATGCCACGAAACACCTGAGATAAACAAAGCGAAGATAGACCTGATACAATGTCACGCAATAATTGCATTGTTGAGCAGCGCCTGATCGAAATGCCAAACACCTGCGATCACATTGTGACAACATTTCAAAATCCATTTGTTAGGTTGGGAGTGTTTTCAAGGCACATAATTATAAAAGTTGAATTGATAATCAAGAATTACCATGTCCTTTGCCTACTCTCCTTAACTGAGATACATATTCTGAGATTTTCTTGATTGCTTCTACCTAAAGGCACAAGGAACAACCATCACCACCTATGGATACCAAAATAACAACTGCAGCAACTATATGACGAGAAAAATGAATGTGAAATTCGCTATTACTTGCTCGGTCAAGAACTGGCTTTCCAGAAAATCAGCTAAATGCACATCATTGTTTTCAGTAGCCATCTGTTAATACCCAAAAACAAAGAAATATACAAATGTGAGATACAATACGAAGAGAGAGGGAGAAAGAGAGAGAAGGAAAAGGAAAAGAAAATTACTTTATTCAAGTCAAGGAGCTTCTCATTGTTTAGCTTTTCCAGAGATAGTGCAAGCTCCATTGCTACATTGAGATCAAGAAATGGAATGAATCGGTGCAACACAAGAACTAAGCTTCGTTGCCACATTGACATCAAAAAATAGAATGAATAGATGCAAAAAATCTGAGTGGGTACGAGTATACAAACAGAAAAACATATCTCATCATTAAGTATTTGTTTCCATAGGTTTGACATCCATAACAATACCATAGATCTTCCACTGAAATGCTAATTCATGTATTTATATAGGTGCATTTAGTCTATTGACACTTTTTTTTTTCTTTGCTTGAAATGGAGAAGAAAATGAAGGAAAAGATTAAATTGATCAATAATACATTTACATAAAGGCATTTTTAGTCTTTTTAAGAGGGCAACTTAATGAAGGTAAATGTAGTTAATTGAAGGTTTCTGTAGTACAATGTTGTGTCCAACGAGTGTAAAGTACAATGTTACTAATACATTTATATAAGGGCATTTTAGTTTTTTTTTAACAAAATCGTAACATTGTTAGTAATGGTGCAACTTTATTAAGGTAATTGTAGTTAATTGAGGGTTTTTGAAGTACAATGTTGTGTGCAGCGAGTGCAAAGAACTGTGATTAAAGCGTGATGAAAACGAAGATACAGAGTTGTGATTATCACTTGGATATGTGAGTGACAAATGATTAGTACTCAGTACTCACTACTTACCGTGCAATGCATCACCCTTTTTAGGGTGATCAAATTCTGATAGCGGCATCAGTATGGACCGCAACTCAACCTTTCCCCCACGTTCATTCTGATATCCATCAATACATATGCATTACTAAAATAACATTGCGGAATTGAACTCTATAGTGAAATGTAAAGTAAAAACACAGTTTGAGAAGAACCTGATATTTCATTAGTGTTTCAGCATGCTGCCTTTCTTCTCCACTTGATTCCTTGAAAAATCTAATTAATACAAAATTTAAAATTAACGATGCAAGTATATTTAAGAAATATATCCAACAACCAACTACTGATATAATGAAAAATCACAGGTTACAATGATTTTACTTGGCAAAGCCCTTTAGAGCGACATTATCTCTGTCAAAGTAGGCGTACATGGCATGATACACATAGGAGATATTGTATTCCACACTGTTTCATATGAAAATGCAAAATAAGTCAGGCATGACATATCGGTAAAGATGAAAAATAGAGATAGTGAGATCATAGCTAAGAGTTATTTGATGATCAATAAATTAAAATTTTGATGATCATAGCCAAGAGTTATTGGATGAAAACTTGATTTGATTTTAAATTAATTAAAAATTGATTGGGACCATATTTGGACAAAAACCACACCAAAAACCGAACCAGATCCAATCAGTCCGATCCTGACCGGTTTTTGCAAGATCACTACTCACGTGCTAGTCACTTGACCTGTATAGCCGTTAGTACCCATTTAATCTTCAATTTCTTAACTGATTACGGATTTTCTTCATCTACTTCAATAAACTACACAATCATTGATGATAATTAGCTGTGCAAAGTGTCAAAGTGAAATATGAGTATCATGTTTTTGGCTGTATCTGTAATTTAACTCTTAATTCAATTAATAAACCACCATAACTAGCAAATCATGATTCATGACAAATGTTCTAGAACTTCAAGTCTGGTCAGAAAAAGAAAAATCAATTATAAAATAATTAAGCTCACGTTCTAAGATCTAATTAATTATCATCAAATCAGTAAATCACTTACTTGATCTGATCATTGATCGCAGCTTCACACTCCTCCGAGTATTTTTGGCGCGCAAGCGACGATCCAGAGGTTGCAGGAACGAGGAGGAGCTCCTTCTTCACTTCTTCAAAAGGATCGAACACAACGGCCAAACTAGGTCGATTATTGGCCTCCACTGAAGCAAAAACCCTAAATCCGCCATCCACATTGCTCTTCCGATACCTCGCAACAGAGATACCGCCATAACCATTAGAGTTAATGTTCGGAACTTGAGGTGAGAGACAACCAGAGATAATGGTCTTTGATCCGAGTGAGATTGGAGCGTGCGACGTAGAGATCATTGTTGATTTGTGGGTTTTGAGTTTTGCAGAGAGAGTGAAAGAGGAAATGGGAGTGACGATGAGACGAAGTTTTTGGCGTGGGAAGAGGTTTATATAGATGGAGGGAGGAGTTTGTTGACGTTGATTTTGACACGTGGATGGTTGGGATTTAGTTGGGGAATGTTGGGGAGCAGATTTTACTAACAAGAAAGATTTTTCCGGGAAATCTGAAATTTCAAATATCAAACGGTTATTTTATTTTATTTTTTTGAAAATGATTTTATTTCTTTCAAACTATTTATTTTGTTTTATATTATATGTACTTTGATTTATGTTTCAATTTAGTCTTTAAAGTATTCATAGTTTAAATTTAATCTCACAATTATGTAAAATTATAGCTACCAAATGGAGCTAAAGCACATCTAGTGCTTTTTATAAGTCGTTTGACTTGGGAGCGGTGGTGTAAAAGACCATTTTTTGGTGCACTGCGGTTGCATTGAGCTAGGCTAGGGCGTAAGTCCTGAAAACTATCTGCAGGATTCATAACACCCTCTCTTGAGCCGTCGCAACTGGATTTGCTGTCACCCAGTGTATCAAAAAAAATTATGTAAAATTATTTCAAATTGATTCAACCAATAATTATGCAGTTTTTTTATATGACAGTTTTATTAAAATGACATGACATTTATTTTTATTTTAATGAAAACAATATCATGACGTTGTGTTCGCGTCACGATAGAGTGACGTCCACATGACAATGATATGATATCTTTTATCGCAATCATGAATACGATATCATCCCTCCACATGTGCATCGTGTGTAACATTCGTAATAACATGTACTTAGTCATTCGAACACCATAACAACGACTCGAATCTGAAACGTTTTCTTATATATAATATTTCAGAACAACGATTCAAACCTGAAATAAAAATATATGTAAGTGGTGTTTTATTCACCTAGCCCGGCAAACGTTAATTGTATGTGATAATTGGTTACTTAGACTAGTATTTTTCGTTCTCCTAGCATGTGTAACTAATTCATTTTGTATATTATGAGTGTATCGTTACATTCCAACTTATTGTGTTCTACACTTAGAGAACTATATTTGTCAATGTCATTAAATCTTCATTTAGCTCCCAAAAAAATAATCAACATTGATGAAAGCCTGCAAGACTGCTATGGTAATGTCAATCACCAAGTGCGTGTTTGGTAACACTACTCCTCCTAATTAAAAGAGGAGACACATCAATTACACATAACTAAAACTATAATAAGATGTTAAGTAGCATGTTCAGTAAAATCGAGATCTTTTAAGCTCCAATCTCTTGCATAGCTCTTTTAAAGGAGCCGATTTACGTAGGAGATTTGAGGCTCTTGTGAGATTATTGAAAACTTTAAGGAGGTAATTGGTCTGACATTTTATTTTATTGTTCTGGTAAAAGATGAGACAAAGTTGAGCCAATAAAAATGAGGAAACATAGTAAGCCAAATGGTTAATATGGTTTGTCAACTACAAAATTTGTCATATTCTAGTATTTTTCATACTCTAATTTGTCATAACTTTAACTTGTTTTATTGTTTTGAAGTAATTTTCTCTACTATCTCTAATTTAATTCTCTGAATTTTACATTTTCTAGCCCATGAAGCTATTGTCCACTCATTTATCCATCCCAAACAAACATGGCCCAAGTTCAGGCCCAATAACCTTTATACCCTTCACCAAAAGTCCCAACTATTCTCAAATGGGCTTCCAAACCACACAACAACAGGGGCAAAAACGTAAATCCAACTCCTAACTCCCAATTCCACATCATGCCTCTCTGATTCCATTCCAAAATCATAGTCTTCATTCTTCAATAAATGAAACTTTTTTGAACAAAAACCATTGCAACAGCACTCAGTTGAAGCCAGCTTTAAATTCACCACCACCAACCCAAACTCCAAAACCTTCTCAACCCAATCAATTTCTCAGCAATGCCTCAAAATCTCTGCACAATCTTCGTCTTCCTCTTCACCATCTCAAGCTCGGCTTCGAGGGCTCGAGCCATCGGCGTCAACTGGGGCACTACGGCGTCGCATCCTCTCTCGCCGCCCGTCGTGGTGAAGCTATTGAAGTCCAACAACATTACTCGGGTCAAGCTCTTCGATGCCGACCCGGCGGTTCTGGAAGCACTGTCTGGCTCCAACATTGCTGTTACTGTGGGCGTTCCCAATTCGTTGCTCAAAGCGTTGAACTCTTCGAAGAAGGCTGCGGAGAGCTGGGTTCATGACAATGTCACTCGGTACTTCTCTGGTGGAGGCAGTGGAGTTCGAATTGAGTATGTTTTTTTTACTTCAAATTTGGGTATTTGTTAAATGAGACGTTTTTTGGGTTCGATTTGTTATTATTTTCCTTTTAAAGTTCTGATTTTTTTGGTTATGTTTGAAGGGGTCAGTGGATTTTGTTTCTATGTTTGGCTATTTGGGTTTGTTTGGATTTGATTTTTTGATGTTGGGTCAATGGATTTTGTTTCTGTGTATGGCTTATGTTTGTTTGTTTAAAACTACTGTATACATGTTTAATGTGACTTTTGTTAATTTATTTGGATATAACTTTTATTTTGTGATGCTGGGTCAGTGGGTTTTGTTTCTGTGTTTTGCTTGAAGTTGTTGTATGTATATAGTTCAATGTGATTTTTTGTTGGTGTATTTGGGTATAGCTTTTGTTTTTTTATGTTGGGTCAGCGAATTTTGTTTCTATGTTTGGCTTATGTTTGCTTACTTTGAAATTATTGTATATGTATTTGATGTAGTTTTTGCTGGTCTGTCATGGTCTTGGTTTCATTTTTTGATGTTGGGTTGAGCGTGTGCTTGCACATTGTTGAGTGTAATGAAGCTTTGGAGGTTAAAGTTTGTATCAAAGGAAATGTAATTAGTACACCACTGTTTCACTTGATTGGTTGGCTGTTAAGCAGTTACCTTAGAAGTATATGTAACTGATGCGTAACAGCAAAATAGTTGTTGACTAGCTATTGATGATGACAAATTGTTGAACAGATTGCTCGAGCAACATGTGATTTGTTTTTTGGATTCGCAATGTGATACATTTGAACTTACAAAGTCCTATGTGCAAGTTGGAGCAAATATTTCTAGTCATTAGCTACTAGGTGCATGTACATTTACATAGATTACATACTTGATACTTCCGTGCCGCTTTGTAGAGGAACCTTGTTTTAGTACGTTTGGGTTATTGGCGCGTGAAAGGTTCAGATGGGTTCATTGTTTCATGTTTCAATAATAGATCAGTTAATGTTTCAATTCTAGCTTAGTCATGTTTGGTTCCTTCATGAGCCGGTGACTAAAAAATGTCAAAGTGGGGTTGTTTCAGTTTGCAGCTTAAGTATGTCGGTGAATTCAGGATCTTACTCTCTAATTGAGCTCTGGAGATTTATTGTTGATTTCGTGGTAGGTATCTTGAGACAAACGGCTATACCGACATAGAACTCATGATTAAATTTCCATGTCCTTTTACTTATCCCTTGCCTTCTCATCTTGTTGGTTCCCTTTCGAAGCAAGATTTTGGTTCACAAAAACAATATGTTGTCTTCAGTTTCAGTATAAAATTGCGAAGAATGGTTTGAGGACATGCATGAAATAGTTATAAAGGATGTGAGTGCGGTCTGTGATAGCTGAAACCTTAAGATGGAACAGGAAACACTTCTCTCTCTCTCTCTCTCTCTCTCTACACTTGCAGGTTTATGCAAGTGTTGGTATATTGATGTATTTTTATTTTAACAAATTATTTGCTCGTTAATTTACTCAATAGGTAATTAGGATCTGCTTGTGACGAATATATATATGTTCATTTTGCACAAAGTACTAACAAGACTATCTGCAGGTACGTTGCTGTCGGGGATGAGCCATTTCGGCTAAGTTATGGTGACCAGTTCCACCCTCATGTCATTGGAGCAGCCTTCAACATCCAAACAGCTTTAACCAAAGCAAAATTGGCGGGTAACGTGAAAGTTGTGGTTCCGTGCAGCTTCGACAGCTTCCAGTCAGAAAACGGCCTGCCTTCGAAAGGCCACTTCAGGTCCGACCTCAATAAAACCATGATTGAACTCCTCGCATTTCTCACCAAACATCACTCGCCATTTTTTGTAACCATTTCGCCCTTTTTAAGTTTCCGTCAGAACAAAAACATCTCTCTTGATTTCGCCCTTTTCAAACAAACTGCGCGTCCTCACAATGACAGCCACAGAACATACAAGAACAGCTTCGAGTTAAGCTACGATACCTTGGTATCTGCTTTGACAACTGTTGGTTTCCGTGAAATGGATATTGTGATTGCGCAAATTGGCTGGCCTACTGATGGAGCGGGCAACGCCACTGTTTCTCTCGCTAAAACCTTTATTGAAGGTTTCATGAACCACCTACGTAGCAAATCAGGTACGCCACTTAGACCTCGGCGCCTGCCACTAGAAACATACATTTTTAGCCTTTTAGACGAAGATCAAAGAAGCATAGCAACGGGAAACTTTGAGCGCCACTGGGGCGTGTTCACTTTTGACGGACAAGCCAAATACCATGTTGACATTGGCCAGGGATCAAGAAACCTAGTAAATGCACAAAACGTGCAATACTTCCCGACCAAGTGGTGTGTAGTGAACAACAATAAAGACTTGTCTAATGCAACAGCAGCTGCTCGGGAGGCATGTTCTGTTGCTGATTGCACGTCATTGTCTCCTGGCGGCTCGTGTTTTAATGTCACTTGGCCTGCAAATATATCGTATGCGTTTAACAGCTACTACCAGCAGCACGATCAAAGAGCTGATAGCTGTGATTTCGGGGGTTTGGGTTTGATCACTACTGTCGACCCTTCTTTGGACAATTGTATGTTTTCTGTTGAACTCCGGACATCAAATTCTGTGTTTCTTCGCGGGGATCGTCTTCTCCAGAAGATGGCATTGCTAGCGGGAATTATTTTGGTATGTTTAGTCGATTTTATATAGTTTATGTGTTCGGAAGAGGATATTTTTTCAGATCTTTGATCTGGCATGAGTTTACGTATTGTGGATAGATGTTGTTGTTGTACAAGGTTCTGATTGTGTTCTTTAGTGTTGGAATATTTTGCAAGTACAAAGGTAGATTTTACAGTCCTTGTTGGCATCATAATTGTATTTTCTTTGAAGCATCTTGAATTGAAACATATGGTTTAAACTTGGAAATTTTGATCCCATAGTTATTCATTTGTTTCAAATTGGTATCCAAGTTGGTTCCAAATTGTACTATTTTGTTTCGAAACGCAATGTCATCAAATTAGGTTTACGTAGCATTTACGTTAGTTAAACTTATTGGTGAAGCTAATTTAAAACGAAATTGTGCGATTGAGGAAAGCGGTATTTATGTCAATTTTGTCTAATTTAGTGTTTCAATCGTACAATTTTGTTTTCAATTTTTCTCATTAAGAGCATATATTCACATATATGTTAGTTTAGAAAATGTTGAAGATTGTTGAGCAAGGATGAGGCCAAAAGCGAGTTCTCATTGGATAACATGGATGACAATAGATTATTTGTATTCGTCTAATTTTTTCGTATGTTTTTTATGTACAAATTGTTTCAATCTGTACTGGTGTTATTAAATTAGATTGACGAAACAATTTGGAAAAATATTGTATTATTAAGGGATACAATATTTTATCTACTTTAGTCACTCAATTATACACATTTGTTGCTAACACAGAACTCCGAGAATACAATTGTAAAATGAAAACAAAACCGAACCCAAAAGAAATACCCATAACAAGCGGTCCGAGGCTCCAGCGGGCCCATTAATTTTATTATTGTGATAAAACATTTAGACCTCCCAGTCAGGCCCAGAACTTTCTCTTTAGTGGTCTACTTGTTCAGCGATTGGGCACGTAACATCCTATTCCTATCCCGGATAGAAAAATATCTTCCATCGGGTTCCACTATATAAGTTATGTTGCTACCGAGAATTCGGACCTTATTAACTGTCTCTCTCTCTTTGGTACTCACTGAAACCCTAGATCATGTCTGGGATGTACGGTCAAGACTCTGCT
>JAYMTF010003849.1:0-14330 GCA_036897485.1 Pelargonium nanum | reverse complement strand
ATAGGGCGATGCATATATCAGGGGGTCCTACAGTTACGAAAAAAAGGATAGGGGTACCTAGTGCTGAAGGTGTAAAGGACAGGGGGTCCTTCTGTAATTACCCCAATAAAATAAAATGACATATGCACGACATATAATGAAAGAAAATAAATTTATGTTAGTTTTAATTGACATAATGTCCTTCGGGAAGTTTAGAGCAGTTATATGTAATGTTTAAATAAGATAAAGATATTCTCAAAAAAAAAAAATAAAGATAGTCAAGTGCCAATTGTGTATAATTTGAGATATTGATCCACAATTTCCTCGTTTTTCAAACATGAAATTTAGAATATGAAATACAATATTTCAAATAATGAATTTAAAATCAAGTTCAACAAAACTTAAAGTTTACGTTTTATCAAATCTTGGAATAGAGGGTAATTATTTAAGAATAGTTTAAGAGAATAACATTATTTTTTATACAACTACTCTCAATTCTTTTCAAGCTTCCAGCTACTTTTAACTTGTACCAATTTTGAAGTTAACTTACCAAACAAGCTCTTAGACTTAGACCCACTTATAAATGTAGCATAGCAACCTCTTGTAAGGGTTTGTTTGTTTTCTCTGACTAAACAAACAAGCATTAAGCACTACTTCAAATGTGGATTATGAAGTCCCTTTATTTATTAGCGTGCGGACACAACAGAAGATTAGAGAATCATTAGCTTTAAGATTAGGTGGTAGACCATTTCCTAATATTTTCCATTTACACATTTTAATAATTAAATCTTGCCCAAAGCCAAAGCCACACACATGACACATCAATACACTAGAGCCAAAAACAGAAACAAAATTATCCATACGAATCTCCCAATACGTGTTGTCGTTTTGTGCACACAGACAAACCTGAAAGAAACTTAGTAAAAACAAGTTGTCTGGAATTAGCACTTTCTTTTCCTCAATTATGGCAAAACCAAAACATACTTCAATAACACACGACCAAAACCCAAATACATCATCTCCCACTGTTTATTCTCACAATTAGACCCACCTCTCTCTCTCTCTCTCTCTCAAGAAACAAAGAATCTAGGGTTCGTGGCACTGAATCTTCTTCTTCATCAGCTGTTGCTTGCAGAGGTAAGAGATTCTCCAGAACCTTTTATTTCTCTTGACTTTTCTCTGATGAAATAAAGTTCTTTTCTTTATCTTGCTGCTGTTTTAGGGTTTCAAGAGTCAAGCTTTGAATTTTCCTCTGTGCTGCTTCTGCTTGTTTTTTGAGGCCTATATGATTGTATTCAAAGGGGTTTTTCATGATGCTCTTGCTTTAGTAGTGTGATGGTGTGAGAAATGTGTCCCTTGAGCTTTGTTGTTCATTTTGTTGTGCTTGTGGCTTTTGCTGTACATTACATGATAGGGGTAGAGTTCAATTTGGATGTCTTTGTTTGGGTGCTGAGAAAAGAAGAGAAAGTATTGAATTTTATGTTGTTTGGGTTTCATGAGAATTGGGCAATAGTTTCTCGTGTTTTCTCCCCTTTCATTTTCATTACATTATAGCTAAGAAAAAGGGTTGTCTTTTATTCGCTTTGCTAGCGTGTTTAGGTTTCACTTTTAAATGAGCTTATACATTTGAGCTTTTGCGTACCAGTGGAATTTGATATTGGTCTCTTCCAATAGTGCAAAGTTAGAAAATGAGCCGTATTGCAGTAATTTGTAACTGGTTTGAGTTTCTATACACCCAATGATTGTTCTGCTTATTTGGTTATGCTCTGTTCAAGGTTAAGTTTAACTATTGATTAAAATGCGTATCTAGTTTTATCTACTTTCTGAGATATGCATTGTCCCCCCCTGATTTCTTTTAATATATATTTGGCTGTAATTTGTAAACACGTGACATTGTGACTTCCATATTTTATTGGTTATATATGGTACCTTCTGGCTACTTTTCAGAGGGTGGTACTATGTGAGATATTTTCCAATCATTGAAAAAGAAGGGGCTGTCAATCTTCTAGAAGTATGGCGACTGAGAGTCCAATAAGAATGCCAGGAACAAGTGGAAAATGGTCATCTCTCAATGAGGCTTCAGCATTTGCACCACCTACCAGCATGGTAGCAGAGGATTTGAAATTGCTTCTGAAGGGCCATAGGTTTAACGGAAGTACCAGGGATGCAGTTCCTAATCGAAGTGGTAGTGCACCTCCAAGCATGGAGGGTTCTTTTTTGGCCATAGGCAACCTTGTTTCCAAGCAGAACTCCGGCCTGAACACAAACCTGGAAGAACTAAATAATGTTATCGCCAACTGTGAGTCTGAAGAACAATTACGCGCAGATCCAGCGTATTTAGCTTATTACTGTTCCAATGTCAACCTGAACCCAAGACTTCCTCCGCCACTTATCTCATGGGAAAACCGGCGTCTGGTACGGCATATTGGTGGTTTTGGCAACAATTGGGGATTGACTACTGCAGATGGTAAGGTCAATACTTCTCTGCGTATGTCTCAGGGTGCACTATCTACACACAAGGAAGAGTGTGAAGATGATCGATCAACCCAGCAGCTTTCTGATGATCGTATAGACCAGACTAGTAGATTTTGGCCTGCACAGGATGTTCCTTCCCTGCCAGATGAACACACAAAAATGGTGGATTTATTACACGTAAGGCATTATGTTCTTTGATTTTCCATTCTCTGCTCAGTAAATGTAGTCCACAACCATTTTGCATTATTTTTGTTTCTTGTTGAGATCTAAGGTTTTCATTTCTTCGATTGAAATATTTCACATTGAGAAATGAAGTTTGAATGAACCGCACCCTAAAATTTGTGGGTATTCTGTAAAGGTCTGGGGGTAAAGTTCCATAGTTGATGATATCAATCACTTTGTGTTCCACTTAATGCATAGTCATTATTTTGACTTAAGCAGGAACAACTCCCCAGTGATCCGTCCAATGTGCGTAGTCAATCTCACTCCTTAAGCCCCGGCATAGCTAAGGAGGCAACTGACCATGGTGCTGTTTCTGGCTCCTTGAATACGTCATCTCTTAGTACTTCAAAGCCTGTTACATCTGTTTTGGGTTATGATAATAGAGTGATATCATCTAAAAGTGATCGTTCCTCTGCCTCAGTTTCAAGGTCATCATCTCTTGATCATACAGGAAGCTTGCCTAACACACCACCTCCTCAAAAGGAATTTTTGGACGATGCAGATATTCATGTACAGGATGAACTTATGACTGGGAGTGTTATTAATTCAGGTATTCCTCTGATTAAGTCTGAAATGAAGGCTCTTAATTTATCCACCCTACCAAATTCAGGAAAGCAGAATAATCTAAAACAGACACACCAAAGCTATGAGAAGAGCTTGCTGCAACACCAAGTACACCAACAGCAGAGCAATTCATTTCAAGGTCAAAGTTCCAAGTCTCAAATGCCATCTCAAGGAGGAAGCCCCTCATTCATTGGCACAGATCAATTTTTCTATGGTCACTCCAAATTCTTGCCAGATCAGGTACTGCAGCCATCTGGGTTCACGCCTCCGCTGTATGCAACAGCAGCGGCATACATGACTTCAGCAAATCTGCTTTACCCTAATCAGCAGACTCCGACCATATTTCCTCCACAATATGGTGCAGGTGGATATCATTTGAATTCCTCTATTGTTCCTCCATATATTGCTGGATACCCCCAGGGGGCTATTCCTTTGGTTTTTGATGGCAGTGGCACTGCTGGTCCGAGCTTCCATGCTCGGACTTCTGGTATTTCAAGTGGTGGAACTATTACACATGATGTTGACGCGCAGCATTTAAACAAGTTTTATGGGCCTCTTGGGTTTACAGTGCAACCTACTTATGCCGACCCCCTTTATATGCCGTACTATCAACAGTCATTCGGGGAGGCATATGGCATGCCAAGTCAATTTGAGCCATTAGCATCTCGTGGTGGTATTATTGGAAGTCAGGTTAGACCTCTTGACTCACAGAAAGGGTCTGATGCTATTGTAGATGATCAGAAATTTCAACATCAGAGAGGGGGACTGATGAGTAATCATAACCCCAAAAGAGGGGTAATGACAGGTCCTAATTATTATGGAAGCACATCTAGCATGGGTATCTTGATGCAGTACCCAACCCAACCGCTTGCTATCCCAGTTATGCCAGGGTCACCAGTAGGGGGGACCAATCTTAATGGAGGAAGAAAAGAAATGAGGTTTCCACAGGCTAATAGTAGAAACACAAGTGTATATTCTGGTTGGCAAGGTCAAAGGGGGTATGAGAGCTTTGAAGATCCCAAAGTTCATAATTTTCTGGAAGATTTGAAATCTGGCAAAGGCCGGCGATTTGAGCTGTCTGATATTACAGGACATATTGTTGAATTCAGGTATGTATCATATTGTATTTTAGTTTCTTTCTATCCATGAGCATTTTGCTGAAAATAAATTATACTGAATTTTCATCTTCAGTGCCGATCAACATGGGAGTCGATTTATTCAGCAAAAGTTGGAAATTTGTAGTGATGAAGAGAAAGCATCTGTATTTAAAGAAGTTCTTCCGCATGCCCCAAAATTAATGACTGATGTTTTTGGGAACTATGTTATTCAGAAGGTTGAATTTATATTTTTTAAGCTACTTCTAACTAATGATTTTCTTGATTGACTTATTAGTTTCCTCTCCCTACATTCAGTTTTTTGAGTATGGAAGCCCTGAACAGAGGAGGCAGCTTGCGTATCAACTTGCAGGTCAGATTCTGCCTTTGAGTCTGCAGATGTATGGCTGTAGGGTGATCCAGAAGGTATATGTTATTCTATGAAATATTTATGTGGCTTTGCGATTGTCTAATAATTTATTTTGTGTAATGGTTCATGTTTACTGTTTAAATGTGTTGTTTTGTTGAATATGTGTTCATTTAGATTAGTGACCGTATTTTGTGGATTACGTGTATCCCCAGGTTGTCTATTGACAATTTGGCATTGGTAATGTCGTCTTCGTGAATGAGTTTCCCCTTCACAGATTATCTCCCTGTTCCTGAAGCTTCATAATGATTACTGCTGTTTGTTTCCTTCTAATATTAAATTTAAGTATTTGGGGATCCTCGAGCTCTTAGAACCCATCTAGCTATGCAAATTACTTTTGGCATCTCTATATCTCAGATGTGTATTACACTATTACTTTATATGGATAAATATAAATGATCCATGTAAGTATAAAGAAATGTAGATGGATGATTGATGATAGGGATGCCCTTTCCTGGAACTTTCATCATATTTAACTCTTCTCGCTGAAGATGAACAAGGTTTTGATATACATGTTTTCTCTTGTTCTTTGAAAAATAAAAAATAAAATAAAAAATACTTGCACTCCGTAGGTAGAGGCATTTGTGCTGGTATGCTTCCACTTGAAGGCACATTTTTCTCATGTACAAAATATATTTTAAGTTTGACTTATGTTGTCTGCCTGGAGTTTATGCGCGTTGTGCATCTTTTGTTTGTTTTTTTCCTCCTTTTTATGGGTAGGTTAAACTGGAACCCATTAACAGCATGCAATCGCTATGTTTTCCTGTATGCCAGTCTGAGGAATATTGGCTATAGGGGCGGTCTTGTATCACGTGCTGTGAATTAATGTTGCGTTCTAGGATTGTGAAATGTAAGGTTTTCAGTAATCTGTACCTTAAGGTATTTTGATGTTTATTATGAAAACTAGCTTTCTATTGCTCAAAATTTATCTTTGGACAGCTAATTATTTTGTGTTATTGCCTTTCTTTTTCTGTCTAAATATCTGGTTATGGTGAACGTTTATGCAATATATAATTGACATTATATCAGAAGCAGAAAGAGCTATCTTATTTGAATCATCATGATGATGATGTTGACTTTGACTTTTCTGCTGGTGAAGGCCCTCGAGGTTATTGAACTTGAACAGAAAGCACAGCTCATTCATGAGTTGGATGGACATGTTATGAGATGTGTACGTGACCAGAATGGAAATCATGTTATACAGAAGTGCATTGAGAGTGTCCCAACTGAGAAAATTGGGTTTATAATATCGGCATTTCGTGGTCAAGTTGCAACACTTTCTATGCATCCCTATGGCTGCCGTGTTGTACAGGTAACATTACAGTGGAAGTAGCTTTTGTCATTTCATTTCCGTTCTTCCTCTCATTGTAATAAATCTTATTCCTTTTATTTGGTTTATTGCAGAGAGTTCTAGAGCATTGTTCAGATGAGCTGCAATGCCAATTTATAGTGGATGAAATCCTGGAGTCTGTTCGTGATCTTGCTCAGGACCAGTATGGCAATTATGTCACCCAGGTTAGGGATCTTCAAAACTCATATTTTACTTTTTGTTATGAGTAAGCATGTGGATTGCATGTTGTAGAGACAAATTATGCTTACTATATTACAATTGTCACCGGCATAATTTATTGTAAAACTCACTTTGTTTATTTGAACTTTAAAAATAAGACAATAGGTCAATGGATATGGATGTAGTAAATTTCGTATCTCATACAAATGATAAATTCTGGGTCACATAAATTTTACATCTAATCTTCACACTGTCTGAATATATGTAAATGAGGCCCTTATTCTGTATGATTGTTGCAAATTGTTCAACTGCATTTTTACATATTTGAAAATATTCTCGGTAGTTAGGATTAAATGTATTCAATTCAACCCTGCTGTTTCATTTGTAACATGCTAATGCGATTGTGTTTATAACAGCATGTACTAGAGAGGGGTAAATCTAGTGAAAGAAGCCAAATCATAAACAAGTTTTCGGGGCATATTGTGCAACTGAGCCAGCATAAATTCGCATCAAATGTTGTTGAGAAATGTTTGGAATATGGTGGTACTGCTGAGCGGGAGCTAATGATTGAAGAAATTGTTGGGCATAACGAGGGAGTTGATAATTTATTGGTAAGTGTCAATATTGGACTTGTCATACTTGAGAATAATGTCCCGCCAAAGCAGAGAAAATAGTTTAGGAAATTGTTCTCCTGAAAATTTAACAATTGATAAATGTTCTGTAGATCTCTCAGTATGTGATATGCATCACTTTTAGACAACATAAATTAATGACCATCTGCGTCAGCAGAGAATTTAGTAGTTGTCTGTGCAAGAGAGAGGACGACCTCTAGATGAAGGCTTATGTAGATCAGTACTACTAGACACTGGTGTCTAAATTATTTCTTATATTTTTATTGCACTAGTTGCTGAAATATTCGTAGCATTATCATGCATCCTGTAAGATGATCTTGCCAGTATTTATTCTTGAGCTTTTGCCTGAAATAATCACAGGGTTTGCTATTTAACATTTCTTATTAGGATGTTTTATAGGGCCTTGAAACAGGATTTTTTAGTTTGTGTTGGTGATTATTATTATTGAACTACGAAAGGTCTTTTGTTAATTTTTAATAAATAGAATATTTGAACTGAATAGAACCATGCTATATAAATGTGGAAATTAGTGAAAGCTCGCTTTTCTTCAGTATTAAATTCATTATAATTACGCTCTTATCCTATTAGTACTCAGTGATTTGGGGACTAAAATTCTGAGTTGGTTTAAGATAAAATCTATCTTGGTCTTGATAATAGTACTGCATTTGCTTTTCATTATTGATTCTAGCTGTATATCTGCTGTAAAACTTGACATTGTTTTGCCACTTGCAAATTACATTTTCCATTTTGCATTTGATGTTACTGTAGATTTGACTGTGCTGCTGCTTAACTAATTGCTATGCTTGATCTGAATTCCTAGATAATGATGAAGGATCAATTTGCAAATTATGTTGTCCAGAAGGTTCTTGAAACCTGCCCAGAGGATCAACGTGTGATATTGCTCGCTCGTATCAGAGTTCACGTGAATGCTTTAAAGAAATACACGTATGGGAAGCACATTGCTGCTCGGTTTGAACAGCTATATGAAGGTGGGTAATCTTGTTTTGTGATTGACCCTTTATGTGTATTGTACTTTTTTGTCTTGCACTTCCTACCAGAAGTTCTTTATTCAGTTCATGCTGAGAATGCAATGCATGCATTCTCAGTTGACACGTAATCTCTCTGCTTTATATTCCTTTATATCTGCTTCATTCTCTCTCTTGTTTATCCGTAGAAAAAACTTCAATAGATTTTGTTTTGTGAAATATTCCATTTTTCTATGCGTTGTGTAAATAAATCGGAAGTTGCATTGATTTTGCAGAAGAAAACTTATAAATAGATACTCTCTCAAGTGTACATTAGTTTTGTTATGAAAAGTATCATTATTTTTGTCAATGCAGAAAATCAGACACCCGGATCATGATTCCAGTACAAGGGATAGGGTTGGCTTCGGGCACAAAATTCTCTCCCAGGCAGGAGGTAGGCAGGCAGGCTCATCACTGTATGAACTGGTTCCTGAAACAATTGCATGAGACTGATACTCCCGTACTGTACTTCCCCTATGATTTCGTTTAACATGTTCCATTTGATTAAGCTTTTGCAGTACTAAACTGCAACCATCAAACCAAGGTTTATGTTGTGAAGTCTGTAAATATGTATGTAAATCTTCAAGTATTTGTATATAGTAGAGTATGATTGGTTTAGTTTGGAACATGTCCAAAGGGGTAAACTATTTGTTTAGTTGTATTCAGTGGAATTATTTAGAAGAATTGTTTGATGTGGGGCTATGACAACAAAAAACATAGAACAAATTTAAATGTAACAAACTCTCTCAAGTCTTTTCTTGCTGGCTTACATGCACCTCTCAAGTGAATACATCTCATATAACATTTAACACTAAAATAAAATACAAACTCTTGTAGCCATAACAAAGTAAACCTCACACAATAAATGAAATGCTCCTATCAAATTCAAATCTCCAAAATATGTCTGAAAAGGCAAACACTTCTACACTAAAAACACACAATTGCCTAGCCCAACTATTAGGTTGGCTGAAATATAAACAATAATCATATTGTCCTCATAATCAAGCTCGCCTAGTTTTATGACTCAACAAACATGCATCTTTGCATCAATACTATCAGTGTGAGATATCAAAACCGAGCTTTACGCTTTCGAGCTGTGTATTTGGAGTCTTGAGGTACAGCATTTCCTTTTCTTCTCATCTGTTCCTTCTTTTTTAGTACCCAATCTCTACCCTTCCCTTTCCTGGTTATTTTTTGCTTTTTCCTGGGCCTGTGCCTATCTGAAATGCAAACCTACAAAACAATAAACAAACAGAGAACAGTAACCAAATTATGTATATGGGGAGAAAATAAATAAAGATCTGTCCTTTGGTCAAAGCAGAAACAAATAAGAATACGAGACAGCCCTAAACACAATATTCCATCAATTGCTAACTTTTGACATGCAAACTCACCGTCTGAGCCTCTTCATCCCCACTACTGTCATCGTCAGAGCAACTTTCCTTGTCTTCATTTTTACCATCGGGTACAACCGTACTCAAGGAAGGCGGGCCACATGTGAGGACAAGATATTCTTTTCTTTTCTTAGTGCTGTTGTGAGACAAACTCAAATTAATGAAACAAACGACTGCATTGCAGATAATGCACGGCATACATAGATTTTTATTTGAACTTCCCTAATTATTCTGCTACAAAATATATCATGTACAGTGTATATAACCATGTAACTTAATCTACTATTTCAAAGACTTGAGCAACTCACTCTATGCAACCTCATTTTTGTTTAAAATACTTTTAACATAACAATATTTGAAAGTGAAGTATGCGATACTTTCCGTTTTCCATCATGCATAACAATTATTCCACAATTACTTGAAAAGATATTTTGACCAAACAATGCGTCTAGGGACAAATAATAAATATAAAAAACTTTGAATAGTGTCTACTAACTGCAATTCTTTGAACTCTATTTTCTTTAGATGGCTCTTAACAACGATCCATTGCATACCTGTGAGGGTAGTCGACCACTACACCACCAGCAAATCCCGCTTGCATGGCAGATTTCAGAATCAACTCCCGCTGGGCTACACTTTCAGGATACATTTGAAAGACTGCTCTTGCTCCCCTCGCCAAACATCTATATAATGATCCAAAGAAAGCCCTAGAGCATATATGATTGGTCAGAACTCAGCGTTACATTTCCACTGCCTTTTATACACAACAAAGAACATAAACGAAAGAGTCGCGGAGGATTCTTCAATCATATGCATATACAAAAATAAAGGGAAAAGCACTAAATGAATCTTCAGTCTTAATCCAAGCATATAGTTTTATCATAAGAGGATATAAAAGAATGTGAGCATACTTCAATCTTAATCTTGGCTCATGAGAAGACTTGTCAGCATTACATAACCACTGCTTTGCCCAATGAGGAAAAAACAAATGGATGGATCAGAATGAGCAGGTAACAAAATATCTTGCAAAAAGAGTTCTATTTCATTGAAGCACCAAGGAAGCAAAGATGAATGTCAATGACATGTTTAAAAACATGAATTGTGCAAAATTCAGTAAACAAGCCAAGCAAATACAGAGAGCTGTTAAGGTTCTACTACAAGGCCCTGCCAGATAGGACAAAGTAGTCCAAGATGAGTTTTTCAACCCCTAACTAAGAGGCTTGACAGGCTTATCTCTACACATTGTGCTTAAGCATACAAGTTGTATATTATAAGGTGAAATGATTACTTTGTTAATTACCATCAGCATCATATAGATTATGAGAAACAAGAGATTTATCCGCCCAGGCAAAAGAAAATATAGTGGAAGCTGTGGGCTTTGCCACACGTAGGGGAAAAAGTTTGAGTCAGGGAAAAAGCCTCCTTGCAACAGCAGGGGTAAAGCTACATAAGTAAATGACTCTCTCCATACCCCACAATGGTGGGAACTTCGTATGTAGGGTCACCGCTATTATTCAATTTCACATATCACACAGAAGCCTTTGCCACACGTAGCCAATGTTAACATAATACTCCCTCCGTTCCAAAAATAAGTGTCTTGTTTCACTTGCATTTTTTCCCAAAATAAGTGTTTCGTTTCTTTTTTAGGAAGTCACTTGTGCATGAATTGTCAATAGTGTCTTTTTAATTAGTTAGTTAGTATCTCTTACGTTTGTTACAACACATCATAGGGATAGAATAAGAAATATACAACACTAACTCCTTAATTTTTCTTAAAAAGAAATCAAGAAACTTATTTTAGTACGGACAGAGTACATAGGAAGTAGACTAAATATACATAACAATACATCATACCTGAACAGCAGATATACTAATCGCCCCATCAATGACTCCAGAGCGGAACCCTAAGCCCTGCCACATATATTTAAAGTAAAATTATTACCATCACCTAAATGTATGATCATTATTTTGTAAAAGAACACAAAATAACGAGGTAGAATTGCAACCAAAGAATTGCCTCAAACAAAAAGTAATAGCAGGCAAGGAAGCTTCATATGCCAATTTACATAAATGCACACACTGTGAGTACACAGACCTTTATTACTTAGTAGATCCAAAAAAAATAACATTGAAGACTTGAATGTGCGATGATGAAAAAGCAAGTAACCAACTTATGCAAATTATATCACATAATTCTCATCAAACATTTTGCAATAAGGAACAACATTAACTAAATTTATACAGTATAGGAGATTAATTAGATTAGATAATAGCACGATGTCAGTGGAAGTGTTCCTTTCAGTTGCTAATGAAGTAAACAAACCTTCTCTTGTTTAATAATTATCCATATTGACATGTTAATAAAACCCAACTTATAAACTGTCAGAATCATGTTAGAAGACTTCAAGTTAAACCTAAAACTAAGTAGCTAAAAAATGATAGCTGGGTGCATAAAAATGAAATTACCCGCAAAATGTACCATCAGAGCTGGGTATGCTAAAGTTGCATAACCATTACCAAGTAATTACAAAATGCCAGTCACTAATTCATATGCACTCAATTTGCAAAGATAATTAACCAACATATTTTGTTTCGTTTAAAAGACAATTTCTTTGCAGAGAACTGAATGGATCTATAGTTCTATACAAGGCACGAACTGATATCTAGCTTTTATTTGATCCAGTCCCAAGATCAGGTAGTTTGCTCATCTTTCTTTATTACTCAGATCAGAAGAAGTTATAACAAAAGCAGAAAAGAGATATGGAACTTCAATTGCAATCATCTACTTGTGCATTTGAGCACCAAACATGAAATAAGAGAATCTAACTTGGTTCTATGAAGGAAAAAAAGAGAGGGAATAGATAGAATATATGATGGGGGAAATAAACCTACAAAGAGAGAAAAGCAAAAAAAAAAAAAAAAGAAGAAGAAGCTAAATCTCAGTACCTGACCCATATCACCAAGTAAAAGATCCCCTTCCACCTCCCTCTCCAATGCAATATCTAAATTTAAAACAATTTTGTTAGGAAGCAAAACTAACCAAAAAGGAATAAGGAAAATTACGAAACCTAAAACAAAGTTTTAAACTTAACCAAACCCATTAATCAGAACATGCAGACATACTAAGCATTGACGCAGAAATGTCTAAGCCAATCCACAAGTGTCCATTTTCAGATATAGTCTCCCCACTAAGACCTGATCCACAACCTGCAGTAATCCAACATAATCAAAGTTAACTTTCTTATGTGTCAGCCTCAACCATCACCTGAATGTTTACTCATTAGAACAATGGCACAGTCCAAAATGCAACAATCCACCTCAAGAAAAGCCAGTAATAAAACCTGCTCCAACATCAAATGCGAAGTCAGAACCCACACTCTACGTCAATTCGAAGTCTTAATAAAAGTTAGTACATTACAAGATTCCAACTTTGGCATTGACTAATCGTGCTCTCCCTATGTTTGCAAAACTGCTCTCTATTTTCTACTAAAGAATGTAGTTTAACTCCATTTTCATCTTGATTTAAGATTCAACAAAACTAATGATCAGATAAACCAAACTAAACCGAATACATTTTACATTAAACTGAAACTGAACATTGTGCCCTTGCTTCATTCACACAATGAAAATCTTCAAGCACCATAAATGGGACATTTCTTCAGCAGAACACCACATTCCAATTACAGAAGTTTCAGTAAATAAATAAATAAAATAAAATAAAAAAGAGGAAGAAATTTACCAATGTCAAGGAGCAATCTAGGGACGCCATCTTCGGGCAAAGCAAGAAGCTCAAGAGCTCTCTCTGAAAGTTGTGCCTATATACGCAACGGAACATAATCAAAAGAAGAAGAAGAAGAAGAAGAAGAAGACAAAAGTGAATTCAGTTTCAGTTTGAAGATCAAAGTGAAAAAAATACCTGAATATCAATGATACGAGAAGAGGAGGTGTACTTTCGAGCCTCAGTGTCGTCGTAGAATAACTCGGGTGGAGCGAGCAACTCTGGCCTCGACATCTCTCACTCACTCACCACCTACTGAGTCAACTCGCTACGCTGATATGCTCCAAAACCCTAAAACCGCAGAGTCGGATAGATGGAAAAATTCAGTCTTTAAAACACCGCCGCCACAAAGATCATTACTAAAGCATAGATGATAGCTTATTGACGCACGTGATAGTGGGGGTGATAATAATTTTTTTTCTTTCCATATTTAGTATCATGAGGTGTTCTAACTGAGTCTGCAAACTCGTGGTTGACAACTTTAAACCGTTTAATGGCACTCAAACTAATTTTCATTCAACACTCGGTCACATATTAAAGTTCTTACATTTCTCTATGAGTGTGTTGAGCGAAAATCGAATCTGTGAGCTCTTCCCGCTCACGCAGCTCTGCGCTACCAACTGTGTCACTCCCTCGTGGTGATAACAATTTTATTTACATGTTCAGTGATACTCATGTATTGTAATTTGGATTTCAAATCGGGTTTATAAAAATAAAATAAAAAGCGAATCATACTAAATAATATTTTTATTTTTTTTGTAAAATGAGAAAATTGTTCAATATTATCCTAAATGACCGGATCATTTCAATTTCTAGATGATTGCGGATTCTGATCCAAATAGTTATCTTTTTTTTTTTTGGAATAAAGATCAAGTTCATTAATTATATGCAAACATACAAAAGTTGGGATGAACCCACTACCAAAATCAGAGAGCATATGGGCCTGCACTATATACTTCCTAGGGACTAAATATAAACCAGAAACATGAAAATAGTTACAAAAAACAGAACGCAGGTCCTCTATAGTGCTTCTGATATTCTGATCTGGACTGATACCATCCTTAATCCACCTGAATACATCAGAGCAGTCTATTACTATAGTGATATTCCATAAATTATGTTGAAATGTAAATAATAAAACATTGAGCAAAGCAAAAGCTTATGCTTCTAAAGCAGACTCAGCAGCACAAGAAAAAACATGTTTAGCTATGGGAATATTGTTGTAAATTA
>JAYMTF010003848.1:0-14332 GCA_036897485.1 Pelargonium nanum | reverse complement strand
ATATCCATTTTTTACCCTAAACATTTTCATTAGTTATACCAAATACATGGGAAAATACATGTAAATAAAATACATGTATGAATCCTCCTCCTTTTTTTTATTTGTTGAGCTACACAATATGAGTTATCTCTCATCTTTTAACCAGAAACTCTACTTTACAACGTTGACAAAGACATTCGAAACCGAGACCTAAAAAAAATCCAAAGTACTTAAACCGTTGGACCCAACAAATCTAGATTGTTATAAGTGATACTTTAACTGCACACTAATATTAAATTTGATCTTCAAACAATTTCTTTAATCTCCCATAATTCCAATCACAAACATGGGGGACAAGTAAGAAAACCAAAAGATACAGTGCTATATATAGAAACTCACAAACATGGGGGACATAAATGCAAATCCTCCACTTCTCCTCCCAAAGTCTCAACAAATTCAAAAACAAAAATAAAATAAAAACAAATGGGGCAGCACAATACTAGGAAGCAACAAGCAGTTGCTTTTTCTTTTCAAAAAACAGGTTTTGTCCCACATTTCACCATAACCTGGCATTTTCACTCCCTCTCCTCTGTCTAAAACTCCACAGTCAGAAGATTTATCAGTAAACCCAGAAACCATGACACCAACCCATCTCACCAAATTGAAAACCCATGTGTTTTCCTCAACTGAATCCAGCAATGAGGTCAGTCCATCATGTCTCTTTCTTGTTTTCTTGATTCTTGCTCTCCATTGATGCCTTCACAAAACCTTTCTTGTTTCTGTAATTAAATATTTGTTTTGGAAAACATATGCAACAGTTTCTTCTCCTTAGCTTCTCTTGAAAAAGTAGAAATTTTGATTGAGCTAGTGTTGAGCTTGTGCAAGTTACTCTTTCCCCCAAATTGTACTTCAATTTTCAATTCTGTTCAAAAATGTTTTGTGAGGCTGATTTCAGAGAAATATAGGGTGTTCAGGGTTGATTTTGCCTTAAATTCTGTTTATTTATTGAGAAAAAGTTTAGTAGGTGTAGTGTGATTCCATCCTTGGTTAGAACTTTTGATCTTGTTTTGCCAAACTCTTTGAAGAAACAATGGGGGTTTTCCAATTAAGAACCTCGTGTCTCTGTCTCTTCCTTGTGTTTGGGACCTGTATGGCCCGATCTCAAAACATTAGCCGGATTTATCCCGGGTTTGAAGGGTCTCCCATGAATTGGCTTGATCATGATGGGGTCTTCCTGCTGTCCAACAATGCAATGTTCTCTTTGGGTTTCTATAATGCCTTGGATGTTTCGTTGTATGCTCTTGTTATCCTTCACACGAATAGTTCTGTCGCAATCTGGACCGGTAATAGGGGATTGATGGTGAACACTTCGGATAGATTTGTGTTTGATAAAAATGGGAATGTGTACTTGGAAGGCAGTGGTGGACCGGGTGGTGTGGTGTGGTCTACAAACACTACTGGAAGACAAGTTTCATCAATGGAATTGCAGGACTCGGGGAACTTGGTTTTGCTTGACGATAGTGAAAGCATTGTCTGGCAGAGTTTTAGCCATCCTTCCGATACCCTCGTGCCAGGCCAGGAGTTCCTACAAGGGATGAAGTTAAGAAGTTTTCCCCTTCATGATACCTTGTATCATTTTCTTGAGATCATGTCGGGCGATTTGGTCTTATATGCAGGGTACAAAACTTCACAGCTCTACTGGTCCATATCAAATGAAACCAGGAAAACCAATAACACTATTAGTGGCAAGGTTCACTCCGTGTCTCTGGCGTCCAATTCATGGAATTTCTATGATCAAAACCGAGTCCTGCTTTGGCAGTTTACGTTTGCAGGTTCTTCTGATCCAAAGGCGTTTTGGGTTGCTGTTTTAGGCACTGACGGGGTAGTCTCGTTTAAGAATCTAAACAACGGAAAGCCAGTTGTTGCTGAGACAACTAAAATACCAGAAGACTTCTGCGGTGTCCCGGAGCATTGTGATCCATATGAAGTGTGCAGTTTCGGGGAACGGTGCCAGTGCCCTGACAATCTCAAACCATTTGATTGTAAACCTCAGACTAGCACATCCTGCAACAGTTCGAAGAATTCAACGGACCTTGTATACGTTGGCGAAAAGCTTAATTACTTTGCACTTGGGTTTGTTGAGCCTTCATTGAAATCTAATCTCAATGCCTGCAGAGAAGCTTGTCTTCAAAGCTGTTCTTGCCTTGTGCTGTTCTTCAATAGCAGTTCTGGGGGCTGCTTTCTGTTTGACCAGGTGGGAAGCTTGCAACGAGCTGATCAGGGTTCTTCGGGTTTTATTTCATACATGAAGATCTCAAGCAATGAAGATGGCGGTCACGAAACAAGTAACAAGGGAAGGCAGTCCATCCTCTCCATCATGTTCATAGTTCTTGCAACACTAGTAGTTATTGCTGGTCTGCTTTATTTAGGATTCTGGTACTACCGGAAAAGGCAGAGGCTACCAGAATCTTCCGAAGGCACCTTGGAGGAAGATAATTTCTTGGAGCTGGACAGTTTTTCTGGAATGCCAGTTCGCTACACTTACAATGACCTTCTCAAAGTGACTAAGAATTTCTCTTTGAAGATTGGTGAAGGAGGGTTTGGCTCAGTTTACTTAGGCGCGCTCGCGGATGATACCCAAGTGGCTGTAAAAAAATTGGAAGGCATTGGGCAGGGAAAGAAAGAGTTCAGAGCCGAAGTCAGTATTATTGGGAGTATTCATCACGTCCATCTGGTGAAGCTCAAAGGCTATTGCGCAGAGGGGACTCACCGGCTTCTTGTTTACGAGCACATGGGAAAGGGATCGTTAGATAGATGGATCTTCAACAACGACCAAGGTCCTTTGTTGGACTGGAACACGAGATTCAATATTGCAGTGGGCACGGCGAAAGGGCTGGCTTATCTTCATGAGGAGTGTGAGTTAAAGATCATCCACTGTGATATAAAGCCAGAAAATGTACTTCTTGATGACAATTTTGCTGCCAAGGTTTCAGATTTTGGTTTGGCTAAGCTAATGAACCGGGACGATAGCTTTGTGTATACTACACTAAGAGGTACGAGAGGGTATCTTGCACCAGAATGGATTACCAACTATGCCATATCGGAAAAGAGTGATGTATATAGCTATGGCCTGGTCTTACTGGAAATCATCGCGGGAAGAAAGAATTACGAGGCAGTGGATAGTTCAGAGAAGTCCAATTTCCCGTCCTATGCCTTCAGGATGTTGGAAGAAG
This sequence comes from Pelargonium nanum, assembly GCA_036897485.1. Taxonomy (NCBI): domain Eukaryota; kingdom Viridiplantae; phylum Streptophyta; class Magnoliopsida; order Geraniales; family Geraniaceae; genus Pelargonium; species Pelargonium nanum. Next base: position 11,120 of record JAYMTF010003848.1, on the reverse strand, counting down.
GAAATCTGAAAGAAATCCTGGACTCGAAGCTGGAAGCCGATGAAAACGATGAAAGTGTTGTTAATGCGATTAAAGTGGCACTTTGGTGCATACAAGATGAGATGCGTGCAAGACCCACAATGACTAAAGTGGTCCAAATGCTCGAAGGTTTGTGTCCCGTGCCTCAGCCTCCAACGACGGTTCAGATGGGTTCTCGGGCTGACATGAGTTTCTTGAAATGGAGCAGCGGAGAGGGCTCTTCCTCGGGATTTACTGATTTCAATAGTGCAAAGTTCCTTTCAGGTTCACAACTGTCTGGTCCAAGATGATACATACGAGAATTGTGATGGATATTGGTAGAGCCAAGCACAGTTTCAAGGATGTGAAATTTTCCTTATTTTTGAAAGTTGTAAAATTTGAAAGCATGCATTATTGTACTGCTATTGGGCGAGATTACAAAAGTTTTTTTTTTTTAATAAGCGACGGGACAGCAGGCCTACAAAGGCCTGTGTTTCTCACCCCTTAGTGGGGGCGTCACCCGAGTTAGTTGTTAGTTCTCCAATTAAACCCATAAATCACAACCCATACCGTCGGCAAGTAGGCTCGAGCCTGAGACCTCAAAGGAAATCCAAAGCGCATCAACCGCTTTGTGAATGTCATGTCTCTGATCATTATCCTGGATGAACTAGACATATACCATAAGATATTAAGATCTGTTAAAGATGTAGTTGTAAATAGATGAGAATCAAATTAGAACAAATTATTGATGTAAATATGATTGTATTAGTAGAATCAGGTTTCAACAACTACATTGGAACTGAAACTCATATATCTATAATCCTTAAGTTTACATACAGTCACATTCATCTTACAAACCTCTTCTTCACTCACACATCTTCAAATTTTATCACTACAACCAATATACAGAATTTGTCATTTGATTCAACAGTGATGCACTTGAATATCACAAAATTGCTTTCCTAACCACAAAAGCAAATCTATGATTGCCATGCCACCTATACAAATAATCATTTCTGCGTGTAACTTGTATCAATACCTTCCGATCGTTCTTATATATACAAAATGTGAATTGTTACCGTCATCTTCTGAATCGAGATCCTTTGTCTGGTTTATCATTATTCCACCCTTCCCATATTGAAGACCAGAAGAACAGAGCCATCCAGAAAAAAACAGCAAAGAAGATTCGCGCTCTGTCTTGAAATTTAGAAAAAGTTGCTGCAACACCTGCTCCACAATATCAACAGCCACTGAGAATCTAAATTACAAGAATTTGGGGCACTTAATTAAAAATTCTAGCCACGTGCCGATACAAAAGCAAAGTTTGGGAGGGAAGTGGTGCATCTGATAAAACATACATGATGGAACAATCAACAAAACAACAGCAAGTAGTTGTAAATCCTTCTCTTTTCTCTATAGTTACACCTGACAGCCAATTGTCAGGGATACAAATTGAGTTATACTTAACTCACTTCTTAATGAACCAAGTAATGAACTGGTGTGAATACACAACAAATAGAAAGAGTAACTTTCAACTTTGGAGAGGGCGCGCATGGCATAATGTTTCCGTCCCTTGAAGACTCTAACAGCCTATATTTTGGAGGCCAGTGGCATATAGAACCAAAACTACAGAGTGACGAAGTAGCTAAAGCCTAAAAGAGAGAAGCCAAAGCCACCGAACCGTCTATTGGGATGGTGATCAAAGAAGCAAAAAAATAAGCATAAAAACCAACTCTATTCAAAATGTGGTTGGATGATGCCTGAAAGCATTTTCGCATAAATCTTGCATAGCAATGTATTTGGCAGGAGGAATGTACAATCAGTTACCACCTTTGAACAACAACTAAATCCCAAGTTTTTTATACACTTCTTCATTAAAGGAAGAAGACTCTTATTAACTAAATATTGTTCTTGATTGCTACAGAAAAACAATATACAAATGTTTAATCTCAAAGTGAGACCAAAACTTACCAACAGAGTATGTAAACTCTTATTATTTTATAATTCTACTAGTAGCTAGCTAATCTAAATAAACTGAAGATGCTTCGGATAACAGTATTTGCTTTCCACCAAAAAAAGTTGCTATGAAACATGATTGAAAACATTAACTAACCAATCTAATCGTCGAGTAACATTATCTTTATCTGTATATTTTTTAAGATCAAGTAACACAAACTTAGTAATGCCACATCTGATCCACATTATATCTTTCAGGTAAAACTGACTGGTGCAGACAAACAGTGTTGTTCAATTATTCTAAGCAGCCTACCACCGAAATTAGGTTACAAGTGACTACACAATTAAAATTATAAAGTGTGATAGTGTAATTGTTATGGAAAATCAAGCAGTTATCAAATTCTTACAACACTTTGAGTACCTTTATTATGGAGAATTAACACATTGAAGACTTCTTCATAGTATTAGCTTGAAATGCAGGAAATTGACTCTCTGACTTATCTACTATCTATACCATTCTAGTCTAGGAAAGTCAGAATATTAGTTGGTCTCTCAATCTAATATGGCATCTAAAATCATTACTCAGGTCTCCTCAAATCCCCCAAAACACCCACTTTAAGTCAAGGCTATCATTCTTGTGTAAGCAGTGTTAGATGTACAAGTCAAATGACATTCTAATCTTTTCACTGGAAGAAATACAGTTCCCCAAAACTTCTGAAATACTACTTTCATTCATACTCTGCATTCTTCTATGTAACCTACATATAGGTAACTTATGAACCACTTTTCTTCAGTGTTTTTTCTTTTTGAAGACGTACCCGCCCTTCCTCATTAAAGACTTTTTCTATGCTTAACTGCATTTTTAATTGCATTTTCCCTTCATTTCTTTTGAATGTCCATGGAAGGAGAAAATATCCTGAACTATGAAAGAAGTATTCCAGCGCAGCAGAACCACCACAATCCAAGCCCTAACAACTAGTCTTCCCTTTACCCTTTTCATCAAAATGTTCATCTGTACACGATATGACTTATTGTGCAGTGATTGCTATTGTTCCTGTTGCTACACACACACACATCTTCCATTTAACAAATTATTCACTTCAAAAAAGTCTCCTAGGGGATGGCTCAATGTTCAAGACATACACCTCCTTGTGGGAGGTCTTGGGTTCAACTCTCATTAAGTCGGGTGGGATAAGATTTGGGTTAAAAGGGGATAACCCCCTGTTGTGTAGCTCAACTGGTAAAAAAAATACACTTCAAAAAATTTAAATACAAAATGTTCATCTCTACGTCATATCTATAGTAGTTATAATCTAATTCTAATCTAATAAGAACTATTCCCTCTGTCAAAAGATGAGTATCCTCTAACCCTTTATTCGCAAAAATCTTCTATAGATATATAAATTAACCAAAGCACATTCAATAGCACGATTTAAATTTTGATGAGCTTAACTTGTGGCCCTTTATTTATTATTATAATTATTATGTGTTACATTCAATCACAATTGAAAAATACTTCATCTATCCAAAATAAGTGTACTCCTTTCTATTTTGAGAGAAATTGATGAGAAGTTAGTGTTGTATATTTTATCTTCTATCCCAATGCACATGAATACTAACCAACTTATTAAAAGAACATTATTGGTAATTCATGCATAACTAATTTTACAAAAATGCAAGTGAAACAGTAGACTTGTTATGAGACGGAGGAGGGACTATTACAATTTGTTGAATGGGACATGTAGCAACTGGTTCCGGATTGTGAATTGCTACTTAAGTGTTTTGGTAATTGTAACTATGTTTATGTTTGCATATGTTGTTACTGTAACTAAGAAAGTGAATATAAGAAGCAAAATCTCTTCATAAAAAAGTGAAATTCACACCTTAAACCATCAAAATGAGTGTAGGAAACACTAGTAATTAAGAAGATTCAAATACTGAAATTCATAAAATTTACTTTCATCTACAAATTTATACATACATCAACAGAAAAGAAAAAGAAAAAAAAATCATAGACTGCGAATTGAAAAGAATTGTCAAAAAAAGCAGACCTGTGAGCTGAAGCGAAGTTTTGTTATCATCCGGGTCGCGTTGTGGTGGCGGAGACGGTCCCGGGCTGGCGACGCGGCAGCGGCCGTGGAAGTTCCTGAGAGGTGGAGGGAGGGGCGATATGGACTGCCGGCGGGAAGCGAATAAATGGGTGTTTCCGGTCACTGACGACGACAGCAGGAGACGAATTGCGGTGGGAGAGAAACAAATGGCCATTTTTCTGGAAAGTGGAAATGAGAACCGGAGATTCTCAATAGATTTTTTATGTTTTAAGGCTGAACAAAGATGGGCTGGGCCGCAAATAAATTGGGCTTTGGTCCGATTTGAACATAATATAAAGCCCATTAAAATAATAGCGTGCTTACGTGATAAACACAGGTCTCCGGCTTTTCCTACCAAGTTTTGACGCAGCTGCATTTTTTAGGACTCTAACTCGAGACTTCAAGTTAAACTGGAACAACCCCTCACCAGTTGACCCACGCGCTTGGTGGTCTCACTCCCTTCTTTTGATATCCATTGAATGGACCTCACAACAACTGAACATCTACAAACCCCAATTGCTTGTCACAAATATAATTTTCTTGTATATATATTCATTGAAATGAATCCCGCTTTTGTGAGGGTAATAGCAAAATTTGGTAACAATATCTCTACAGTTAAATGAGGCTGAGTAGTGAAAACAACAAGAGTCTGGTATGGTATGGTGGAAAAAAAAAACCATGTGGCCATGTTAAGCATATCATGTTACTGTTAATGTACAAGCCCCTAGCTACCCTCTTCACTTCATCAAAGTTTTTCTATGGAAAAATAAATTTAAATCGTACAAACTGACTGATCGAGACCAAATATATCGATGCCAAACCGAACCTTCCAAATTCTCACTTCGGCTGCTCTTTAATCATACAGCCCCTCCTGTTCCCATACGTCCACAAGAAAATCTACCATTTCCTGATAAGTTGAAATCCATAAACAATTGGTTAGATAAAGCAGAGCATGTTGCAAGGGAGAAAACAGGCACATCAGGAAAAAGACTTACGGAAAGAGGGATGGCCTGAGGGAACGGCTTGTTGCTTCCGAGTAAGCTTTCATATGTAGCATTCCATCTGCAAAGCCACAACGATTTAAGCATGCAGAAACAGTGAGTGCTGACAAGAAACAAATGCATAAACTATTAATGTTTATGCTTGCACTACTATACAAAACAATGACCCAAGGAATTTGGGAACTTAAAGATTCTACGATATCATTGTTAGAGCATTGTTAATAACTTTGCTAGCAACATGCTGTAGCTCGGACAGAAACTGTTCTGTGAGATACGTATGTACCCTGAGAGTCAAAAGGTTCACGAGGAAAACTGTTCTGTTGTTCTCTTGTAACAACATTGAGAGAAAACATTGACTCAACTTATAATTAATTCTCCAAGATGGCGCATCTTAGGAAATGGTATAAATGAAGAGATAATGTAAACGATGTTCACATGGTCATGAAATTTGAACTACCCTTGCTTTCCGATAAAACCTTTCAACGGGCTCGGAGAAAATTCCGAAACCTGTCGCATCCTGTTTCTGCTAAACCAGTTCCACCAACCATAGCTGTTTTTTCCTTTCCCTTTTTCTTTTACTGAGTTTGTCACATAATTATAGTCTAATAATGAGTCAGGGAAGGAGAGTAAAACCAATTTATTGATCCAAGAATCCAAACCTGTCTCAAACACTATGCGAATGGACATTGAACTTCTCTCTATTTTTCTGAGAATATGAGGGAATGGGTTGTTTCTTCAATTATTAACCCATTGAACACTGGTTCACCTGACGGACTACTAGCTCGGTCAAGTTCAAATAACTACAGTTTGGAATTTATACAAGGCAAATATTATGTGAAAAAATATAGTAGGCGAAATGGTTTGTTATTTCTTATTTCTCTTTAAACCATTAGGAGATATTTTATATATCTTGAGTAGCAGACATCATCAGCTTAAAATAATCTAGAGCATCAATAAAAACTCACCTCCATTTAGGTTCCCGAACTTGTTGTGCCTGCTTTGCAAATTTTTTATTCCCTATCCAGCACTGTCTACTTTGATTCCACAGAAGAAGACCTAAAACCAAAACTTTGAAATGTAAGATAACATTTTTTGTACAAAAGGACATGGGCAAAGTGAGTAAGAGATTAATTATGGAATAATAAGCTATCAAAGTAGACAATTATACAATATTCCCTTACTGTATCCTCAAGGAATACGACAAAAAAAAAACACTTCAAGACATACGTATCGCACTACAGTCAGCAAGCGGAAGAAACTATTAGAACTTGCCATGATTAATATATTCAGGAGGGATGCCAGCACTGCCTGCTGCATCAAGAGTTTGGTTTGATGTGCTAATAGATGACATGCTTCCTTGTGATTGAACTGCACTGTTGTCCATGTCGCAAGTGCTGGTGGTCCAGAAATCCTCGGAGAAGCTAGGTTTCTTCACTGGCTGACCTTGATTTTTCCGTCGCTTTGATGACTTATCCACCATGGGCGTCAAAGTGTGCTTATTAAGGCCTCCAAGACAACCACTGTTCTGTTACAAATCACATTTAATCACATAACTTTTAATATGAACCACCACCGACTATTACATATAATCTCTACAGTTCACACCAGGAGAAAAGGAGAAAAGAAAGGTAATATCCGTTTACAATTATAATATAGCTGCCCTTGAGCAAATGAATCAAGTGAGAAGAATAATAAATTAATCAAATTAAAGATTATAAAATGAGTATAATTTAAGCACTACTCTTTAAAGCTATATATATGCAGAAAATACAAACAGGGAAAAGGCTCAAGAAACACGACATGAAGGCCAACACCATTAATGAATACCTGTACAAGCTCATAGAGTACCTCAATAGGGGATAAAGTTGAAGATAAAGTGCAAGAACCTCATAACGCAAAGACAAAAAGCTATATGCTATGCAACATCTAGGCGGTAATTTATTTTCAAGAATGTATTTGACAATACTCAATACTTATGAAAATATATGAAACTTATGTTGGATTTTAGGATATGATTTAAGGGATTAGTTTATTAATCTAAGCAATCATAACAATGAAATGATTGACCATTTAAAGTGGACAATGGGTTGGAACATTTATTGGAAAATTATGGTGTAAGAAGTGGTATAGTGTGGGAATAAAAGAATGAAGATGAAAGACTTTTTTTCTCTTTATTTCTAGTCCCACATTGATTAGAAATAAACTTTCAAGTGGATTGAAATTGAAATTCACACTTAGGAGACTAGGCCAAAGCCCACACGCACCACCGATTGGACCGGACGCGGACCGGGGCAGGCTTGGGCAATTGTCTCGGATCGAATGTTTATTCTTTTGGACCACTAACCACGTTACTTGTTAGTCCAATATCATGGGTCAAACCACTTTGAACTAGTGGGGCTAAATAATCTCATTCTTGAGTTTTTTGCAATAGTCAGAACTGGAGATGAAGTGAACAGCAGCGAATCGAGCCGCTAATCAGTAGCCAAAATAATTTTCTCTCAATTTCGAATTCACCATAATTTTCTCTTAGTAGCTGATCAAAATACTTGTGTAGAGAATAGGAAGATGGCATGAGAATATATAGGATGTAGGGAGGTAAGTGGTTCCTAAAAAATCTCAAGAATGAGATTATTTGGCACCACTAGTTCAAAATGATTTAACACATGATATTGGGCAAACCAAATAGTTGTATCTATAGTCTTTTCTCCTAATAGCTTTTGTCCTTCTCAAGACCTTCCTTCCACAGTTTAACAAGAGGAGGCTCTACCTAATATTCTTGATAGTTTGTAGCCAATAAGTCCGCTTTTGATACCCTGGAGGGAAGAGTAAAAGCACGCGGCTTTCTCATCAAATGTAGTAGGCGTTCACCTATAAAAGGGTTTTCTTACGAGCTTATTTAGGCTCTCTACATCGCTCTTGTGTACCCACATCCAGTGGTTGCTCTACTCGCTTACTTTGGCTAGTTAGTATCAAGAACTTAACTTAAAGAGATTTACTTGGGAACTACTAGGGTACTCTCTTCGAAGTAACATGGTCTTGTTGCTTAGACTTAAATCCAAGTACTAGGACACAAGAGTATTAAAGCTTAGAGTGACCATAGTAAATTGAATTGTGAGTTCATTAGTGGACTTAGTCAACATGGTGGTTAGTGTCCCAAAAAGAATAAACATTCGACCCGAGACAAATGCCCAAGCCTGAGCCCGCCTTGGTCCGCGTCTGATCCGGTCAGTGGCGTGTGTGGGCTTTGGGCTTGTCTCCTCCTTGTGCTTGTTTACAAGCCTAAGTTGTGAGTTTCAATTTAAACCCAGTTGAAATTATTTCTAATCAATGTAGACTAGAAATAAAGAGAAAAAAAAAAAAAAGTCTTTCATCTTCTTTCTTTTATTCCCACACTATACCACTTTTTTCCCCATATTTTTCCAATGGATTTCCCCAATAAATGTTCCAACCAATTGTCCACTTTACATGGTCAATTATTTCATTGTTACGATTCCTTAGATTAATAAACTAATCCCTTGAATCATATCCTAAAATCCAACAACTTATTAACGTAAAATTAACAATACATAAAGGTCTCTATAGAAAGGTAAACTATGATGGGTCTACAATCTTTGGAATGGGTTTTGAAATAGGAATCTGTTGTCTCAGATTTTAACAAAGTTGCAGGTGCTTCTTACACATCAAGTGCAAAGTTACTGATCACCAAAGTAAGAAGCATAGGCAGTGTATATGATTTTCAACACTCCATATCCATGAAATCTCCCTTTTTGGGTACATTTGGTACAACCAATGTCCTGGTTCGGCTTCAATATTTTTAAAGTTATAACAAGTGCACATCTGCCCGACCCACAACCAACTACAGACCATCTGTATTGAGATTAATTACAAATGAATATAAGGTAAAAGCGGTAAACTTACATTACCAATGCATTTACAATTTTTTATCATGGTCTTCACATGCTGAGAAAAACTTATACATAGATATACAAGTCATTGACCAAGATAAAGTAACTTGAAATAAATATGAAGTTAAAGTGCTTAGATTTAGGCAGCTGCATCACTAATCATTAACAAAGTCAGTTCGAGTTATCCAACATGACAACAGATTACCAAAAGATAGCTACGAAAGCTAGATTTCGAAATTGCTATAGATTCAACACAGCATGTGAATCTTATGTTAAAGGATACAAATCCAGCGATTTTTTTTTAAATATCTAGCCTGAAAATACTATATATCTTCCCAAAGCTATGACACATAGACCATAACCCTGAATAAAACCCTCTATTTCTGGCTACAATACTCAACTTTGATAAAAATTAAGCAATTTGGGGTGATTATATACTCCCTCCATCCCAAAATTAGTGTCACTTTCTTTATAAAAATTTGTCCCTAACTAAGTGTCTAATTTTCTTTTTGAATGGTTATTTATACATGTATTACCAATAATATCCCTAACATAAGTTAGCTAAAACCCTTTGAGTCTGTCGCAACACACGGGGTTATAAAAGGGAAAACCCAACCCTAACTAACTTATCCCTAACTTTTACAAAAATGGGAAAGTTGCAAATTGGGACGGAGGAGTAATTTGGATTTGGAAATTGTAATCTATCATCTGCCTACAAGTTACTCTGTGTTTCTTAATATTTTCTTATGCCACCTTGTCATAAGTAAAGTGACAATATATTGGAAGTGGTGCTAGTACTGATCGCACCTCTGTGTTTCTTAAGATTTTCTAATGCCACCACCTTGTCATGAGTAAAGTGACAATATGTTGGAAGCGGTGCCAGTACTGATCGCACATTGCTTCAATTCTTATTTGAGTACCTAAGTAGAGACAAATGAAAAAAGCTACAACTTATGGTAAAAGCACCTCACTCGAATTTCCAACTCCTACACAATCAAGAATTACAAACTTCAACTTTAAATTATTCATCAAATAACTGAATAGTTCCCCTCTTCATTGTCCTGAAAATGAATAATCACAAATTTTGACAGTTTAAATGCCAAAGTCACAACCTTTATGTAACTTTACAACGTTCCTATCAACTGAGTTTCCCTAATTTGGCACCTAACAATTATCATATTCGATTGTATATTCTTTTCCACAAAATCTCCACTCTCACTTTCCCAGAAACCAAACAGATAAACAAGCAACTGACACTCTGAAAACAAAAACAGCATCAATCATATATAAAATGATTCGATAGAAAATGGGTAGAAGATAAATTGAATCTAAAATTGAGAGACACAAATACTTACCCCATGCATGCAATACAGGAAACGACCCAGAAGCTCAAAAATAGATCTGTGGATTGAAGATATTTCCAGGAAAACAGAGTTTTGATGGAAACCCAATTACAGGAGAAGGATCAGAAAAGCCCTGATCATCAGAATTCAGAAACCCAATGAATCAAAAGAAAAAGGAAAGAGAAACTGAAAAATGTGACGCAAAAAGTGATTGGTACTAATCTGAACTGACCTGAGCTGAGAACCCAACAGAGGAAGGGGTCTTCTGTTCGTCCCTCCTGAAATGTAACCACCAGACCCCAGCACAGCTCGCAGATGGTGCATTTAGGTCTCTTTCTCTTCCCTGGTAATTATCGGCAAAGATAAGGTAATTTTAATAAATTCAAATGTGTATTGTTAAAGCGAAAATAATCAATTTTCAAAAAAAAAAAAAAAAAAGCGAAAATAATCCATTTTAATGTGTATAAATCAAAAAGGATAAATATAATATACTTTCTCTCTCTTACGAATCCTAATCTCTTTTTATTTTTCCTAGTTTTCACCCGCACATTGTAAAAACTTATAATAAAAAAATGTTATTATTCTTTGAAAGTAAATGTTATTATTCTTATTTGCTTAAAGATAACTTATACTTTTCTTACGAATTATTTTACATACAATTTTATATAATCATTTAAAATAAAAGTAATGTTGTGGGACTACATCCACTGTATATATATAGGGAGGAAAAGTAATATAAGCCAAGTAATTTTTTGCTTAGGCTAAGTCAAGTCTATGAGGAGATGACAATTAATCTAATTTCACTCATACCCATCCAAGTAAATTGGT
>JAYMTF010003847.1:0-14332 GCA_036897485.1 Pelargonium nanum | reverse complement strand
ACTGCACATGGAGTGTAGGAGAAAAAGTGAGGGTAATATTGAAAACACATTAAATTATTTGGTAATCCTTAATTTTTGCAAAAAATAGAAATAAGACACTCATTTTGGGACGGAGGGAGTATTAAATTGAACTAAGTACATAGATTAAATTTTGAATAATAATTGTGAAAGACAACTAGAAGGGAATGGGCTTAGGATAAAAAAGTAATTTGACCCCGAACTCAGCGGTTGAGAGTATGGGAAATTTGATTAAAAAATATTTGTGGGTCTTGAACTCAAATAATATAAAATAGACATGAATAAATTTCAAAAAGAACTGAGTGTTTTTTGAAACGACTCCACAAATTTTATATATATAGCTTGAATCTCAAACAAAGTTACAATTTTTCGGTTGTTATATCTTTCTTAACTCATAAAGTATGGTCCACAACTCAAAATGACACTTTTAACCTATGCTATAGGTATCGTTTTCACAAATTTATATATTATCTCAAGTTAGAAATAAATCATGAATCATGTTTAGTTTGGTTCTCATACTCAAAATTTTATTAAATTAAATTCATTATTTTTACCAAATATATACATATACTAAAAAAAACAATAGATCATAATCATCTTCAAATTAACAAAGCACATAAGATAAGTTAGGAAAAAATAATTGAGATGTTATTATAACATGATAAAAACTTATCTTCAAATAGAGATAATCAAGGAACAGTCATGATAATTAAATACATATATAAAATACAAATACATACTAAATTAACGGTCAAAAAAAATTAACTAACCAATAACATGAACATGAAGAAAAAAATACTTTGAATAAGTACGTAAATCAATAAGATAATAACATATAAACAAAACAAGTGAACTAAATAAAAATCAAAACCAAAATGCACAAATACATATACAAAATAAAGTCTCAAAATCAATATCCAAAAACAAACCATAACTTATAAAAATTAAATTAAAATAAAATAAAACTAAGTATAGCTCACAATTACATTACTACCAACCCAAGAAGCCCTAGTGCAATAACACTAACCACAAACCCTAACTTCAAGCTATGGCCACCGTTCTTCGCCGGAGCATGTGCCGGAGACACCGTATCCGCCGGTTGATCCGGTGGGTTCGTTGAGCCGGTGTCAGTAGTGTCAGGCTGCTTGAGCCAATGGTTCGGAGAAATGACCACAACAATAAGCTTTTGGCCACTTTGGCAGTGACCTTGAGCTCCACTTATGAAGAAAAATGGACCGGACCGGTCCAGTTCAATCTTGGTGTCTCCGTCGTTGTACTCTTGAACCGGTTTAGTAGTGTTACAATTCTCATAATCCTCTTGAGTCACAACCAATACTGAGTCAATGTTGCCATCATATTTGAAACCTGTAATAAAAAATAACAAAATCAAAATGATTACTATATGGAATACAATTATACTTGGCAATTCGTGTTGTAACAGGACAGTAAATATAAGCAAAAGATTAAATCGTAAGGTTTTAGATTTTGGACGTGCGCAGATTCGGACTTAAATTGCCGGTTATATCTCTAACCCTATTTAATCTCAACCCGATACGAACATGTCCCCACGGTGACTCGAACCCAAAAAACAATGGAATGCAGACCACATGGCCCGCGAGGTGTTGGTGGTTAAACCGATAGTTGAATGCCCGGTAGAGGTTTTATGTGCAAGCTCATTATCGGTGTGCCCACACACATGCACGTGTCTCTTTTTGTCTTGTGCTTAAATGCAATTATTAAATAACGGTGGGTAGCAATATATACTTAGTTATCTTCGGATCAATGAAGCCTAAATTATAATTTTAGGTGCTTTCATATTATCGTTTTGTATACGGACTCAAATATCAATGCATCTCCGGAATCTTGGTATATGTAAGAAAACAACAAAACATGCATGACGTGCACATTTAAGACTATATTTGTCTAATAACCTTAAAAACGGGTGAAACATGTCATGCCAGACATGTTAAAACAAACATGACAGTTTTATCATGCAAAGCGAGAGAGAAACTTACTGAGTGTATCGTTAATGTAGAATCGATTATTTCCGGCCCAAGTATTGAACTCAAAGGGAGAAGATGGAATTTTCCATGCATTTTCTTGGCCTCCAACCAGAAAATCTGTTGCATCTGAAATGGTAAATAGCACAAAAAAGAGGGACAAAAATGGAACAAAAGTCTTAGAGCAAGCCATGGTTTCAGAGTTCATGAACCTCAGGTTTTAGGTTTGCCAAGTTATTTGTTTATAATTATATATAGCCAATAGGGTTTGTTGGGGAGTGCCACGTGGCAATAACCTTGGTCCACCAAGGATTGTGATTTGTGAAGACTCTTACAATGACACTTATAGCCTTTTTTTTGGAGAAAGAGTAATGTTATGAGGAGGATCAGGAGGGCATTTTGGGAAATATAGCGGATAGATTTGCCAATGAAGCTGTTGTGATTATCATTTATTAAGCTCTTTCAATGGAGATATGCATCAAATTAACCATATGAGCTGGTGGTGTACTCATCAAATATGAGATTAGGTTCATAGATGAGTTTACCGGTTGGTTCATTATTTAGATCCGAACCTGTGGCCCGTGGGTACGCAAAACCCAATCTAAATTTTGTAGGCATTCTCAGGGTCGGTTCAGACTAGAAGTCGCAATTCGTTGAAAGTTTATCACAATTTGAATAAACAGATTGATATGAACCCATTTCGTGTCGTGAGTCATGACCGAAATTGTTAGCCCTAGGAAAGGCAAACTCGCACATTTTTACGCTTAAAACCTGAAGCCTGTTTCGAAATTCTTGTAACTACCATCCCAAACCCGAAAAGACCCGATTCGAAGTCCCAAATTGCTATGTGTAGTAGTATGTTTACACACATCAATCAAGATTCTAAGCAAACAACACATCCAAAGAGAGACAGAGAGTTCAATATGAAGCTAGAAATGGATAAACCTCCAAGTACAAATGTAAAGATTGAGAGTATCAAAAGTTGAGCAACAGGAGAAAATCAAAGTTCGGCAACAGGAGAAAACCAAAGTTTCGGAAACAGTGCTTAGCAAAATAACATTCAAGGAAAGGAAAATCACTGAAGGAGTGTCTTCACGATGGATTTAACGTTAAGTTTCTTGAGGTCGGTATATGACTGTCCACAACCCACGAACATGACTGGTGCTCCAGAGATATAAACCATAGACAATGCCGCTCCAACCTACACCATCATACCATCAGTTCATGTAATACATTAGAGCTGGCAATTTGAACCCGAAACTATGGCCACCCTAAGCCCGATCTGCATTTTTGCGGATTCGGGACCCATTAATTTTCAGGTCGGGTTAGGTGGGCAAGAAATGTGAGTTGGGTTTGGGTTATGTCTTCTCAACCCAGAACCCGAATTGCCAAATGTTAATTGAAAGCAATCAAAATTCCTATGTTAAGTGCCATCTATAATGGATTTGACTATTACCTTGTCATCGATGGTGTCAAACTTAGTTAGCAAAATGCCATCAATCAGACGAGGATTAGGTGAAGTTGAGAGGTCAGCCAATTTCTGCAAGGGACATGAAGTGTTGCTCAATTAACTATGTCTTTAACATCGATAATATGTACATATTTAGAGTAAGAGAACAACGGATAAATTGCTCGTGAAAAGGAAAACAAACCTGATTGAACTTGGATAGCTGATCAACAGCATCGTTTCCAACCAGTGCCTCCCCGACAAACAAGACCAGATCTGGATTGTTCAGATTGATGAGCTTTGACAGTGCCCTCATTAATGGTTCATTATCCTGCAAAGCATAGTCCATATTTGTAGAATTCACATCAGTATTAGAATAAACATGTATGGTAGAGCCATAGGCTATAAGCCTAAATCACAAGTACAAGACCTATAGTTCATACATGTGCATCTTATGTTGAAAATGTTGCAGGTATCACTTCATCCACAATTTTTTTTATGGTCCATATGGATTCTTGGATTTGATTTGAGATTCTGGACTTGAGCCAAATCCAATGTTTGGATGTTCAAAAATTTTGGACTCGAATCCACTAGGATTCAAAACATGCCTAGGACATGGGATTTCAAATGACAACTCATACCTTCTTTTTGTATATGAAAATGAAATACAACATTTCAAATAATGAATATCAAATCAAATCTAAGAATCCAAACACAACCTTAGCGCAATTAATTGCACTATTGATTTTTATGGAACAGACCAGGCTTAAACAACATATGACAGTCTCAACCTATCTGAAAAGATATAATTATTCCAATACCTGCATTCGACCAGCCGTGTCAACAAGGACAACATCAGAACCATTACGAGAGGCCTCCTGGATTGCTTCCTTAGCAACAAATGCGGCATCTCTTTCATACCCTTTCTCAAATATAGGGATCTGCAAAAGGTAGTAACAAAATAACAATGTCAGACCACACAGTTGAGCATTTATTTAAAGATCTCACCCAAATGAAGGCCAAAGGAGCTTATAAATGTATTGTGGAGGTCATACCTGAAGCCTACGTGCATGAGTACGCAGCTGCTCAACAGCTCCTGAACGGAATGTATCGCATGCAGCCATCATGACGTCAATCTTATGCTGCAAAAGCCAGTAGGCAACCTGCAATTTGACGGTAACTTGTATGCTCAAAACCAAGCCGTGTAATCAGAAACCAACATATAGAGAACGGAATGGCCTTCGGCTAACCTTAGCTAAATTGGTAGATTTCCCAACTCCATTGACACCAACAAAAACAATAACATATGGCTTCCCTTGTTCCTTGCTGGCTTGCACATCCCTCAGTATGTCGATGGAGCGCCTTGGAGTTAATATACGGACAATAGCTTCTTCCATTGCTGCCTGCAGTCATTATATTATCCATACATTATTGATATTGTCACGTGTGATTGTGAGGACACCAAGAGATGAATGGACATTCACATTTTAAAAAATCACAAAAAATACAAACCTGCACTGTCGAGGATACCCTTGTGAAGGAGGCCAGCTTTTTACCTTCAAGGCTAGCTGCTACTGATTCACAAAGCTTTTCAGCTATCTCCTCGGCCTGTAATTATGACAAAATGAAATTTCCATTACCATGATAAGAATGAAGGTAACTGATGCAATAAAATTCTATCTCCAAGAAGAAGGTAGCAGATAAAAAAGCATACCACATTCTTGGTCATGAGCCTATCCTTCAGAGCTTTCAATGCTGGCTCCAGGTCACCCTTATCCAAATTGGCTTTCCCTGCAATACTGAGCACAAGTATGTGCACGAGAAAAGGTTTAAGTACTTTACAATATCAACAAAACACACAATGGAAAACATAAAGCTGTTCATATTGAGGAAATTATTTGCCTACAGTCTTTTTAACCAAAATTCTAAAAGTTTGAATGCATTGACCAGCCAGGATATCAGGATTTAGTAATTCAAAAGGATCGATTTAGGCAATTTTTGGACTAAAAACTAGCACAATATTAAAGTGAGGTGAAAATGAAATTGCAATCTGGTTACATGTATAATTGTATATACTATATACCACAGTTTTATGGTGATTTTCTCAACAACTAAGTGTGAATATTAAACATTATTCAGCAATTGTATGTAAGAATAATGCAAAAACGAATATATACCTCTGGAACATTGATGAAAACCACCCCTTCTTTTTGGCATCGGGTTTGCTGTTGTTCCCCACCTCCTCATCGTCTTCAGATTCACTATCGCTGCTAAAAACCTCTTCTTTGTCCATCATACTTTCACCTTGGTCTGCTGCCACAACTTCTATCTTCTCACTCTCATTCTTGCCCGCCTGATCCGAGAAATCCAACTTCTTTTCCTCGGGCTTATCCTCAACCCATTTCCTATCCTGTTTTGTCGGCTTCTTAGGCTCCTCCTTAGAAACCTTACTACTAACAGTATTCGCCTTCTTCCCAACTTTCGATGATCTACGCTTCTGAAGCTTACTTACATCAAAAGCTTCAATATTTGAACTCTCATTCTCTTTACCATTAACAACACTACTCACCTTGGAGTCCTCAACCCCGACATGATTGCCGTTAGAGTGACCATTCTCCAACTTATACCCATTAGCTTTCTTGCCATCCTCGCCATCATCACCACTCTTTTTTTTATTACCTCCATCAAACCCGGCCTTCTGAATCTGCCCTCCTTGCTTCCTGTTATTACCAATATTGCCATTGTTCACATTCTTGCCCACCTGCTTCATCTTCTTCAACTCCTCAGCCCTAGCCTCAGCCTCCATTCTCAGCTGCTTAAAAGTTCCATCAAAATCATCATAAACCGTGCGCTTCGGATCGTAAATCTCAGCGAACTCGCGCTTCACCATCGCCAGCAGATCGTCCACATACAGAAGATGCAGAATCCGCTGATAAACCGCCACGAAAACGAGACCGAGCTCGTTGTGGAAGGCCCGTTTGAGAGTGTACGAATCACCGGACGCATCGTAATTGTACGAGGCCGCACCGGATCGTTCCTCCAAGAGACAAGACCTGATCAAGGCATCGATCGGCGATCCTCTCAGAGCGTTCCCGAGCTCCTTGCATGTCCAGAGGATCAATCCTCCTCTGGTGAAGATCAGTAACTGCTCTAACATCTTTCAATTCCTTCTCAAACCCTACAAAATCAAACCAAGATTCAAAACCCTAGATCATCTTTCAATTCCTTCTCAAACCCTACAAAATCAAACCAAATTCACGCGAATTTCAAAACCCTAGATCATCGATTTCTACAAAATCAAACCAAATTCACGCGAATTTCAAAACCCTGGATCATCAATTTACACAAAACCAACCGATCGGATCTGAAATAGAGCGAATCTCAGCATCGTAAATTCCGCAAAAAACAAGAAATCAGATTCGAGATTGAAATACCTGTGATTTTCTTCTGCTAATTGACCGATTGAGATTGAGATTGAGATTTGGAAAGGAAAAAAAAAAGTAAAAATGGAGATGTGAAATGAAAAGGAAAAATAAAGGAAGATTGGGGATTTTGGGAGTATATATAGAGAGAGATAACAGACAGAGAAAGGTTTGATTTTTACAAATTGGACGGTTTTTTTGTGCCCTTGCGAAGGTTTTGACTTTATTCTCTTGTCGGTAAAAAATTGGCGCACGCAACTTTGACCTTAACATTTCCTCTTCCGACATCGTTAGCGCGTCAGTTAAAGTCGTTTTTACTGCAACCGGATATCCCACTTTTAGGATCTGGTCGGGTTGTTGAACTCTGACCCGACCCTGAATGAATTTCGGGCTGTGATCGATTTTCGGGTTTTTTGTATATAACATGTTGAATTTTGTAGGTTTTTTCGACCTGACCGACTCAAAGTCAGGTATGGGTCTAAACTTGTCAGCTCTAAGTGCAACTGATAGTTCAAGTTTCGATTCGAATTTTAGGCCTATTAGTGAAAATTACTAATTTTTTAAAGAAAATGCACCAGTTTGAGAACGGTAAACTGTGAAAGTAATAAAGTGTGAATTAGAGATGTAATTTAGAAATGAACTCGTGGACATCTGAAATTTGATGGGTTCAAATACACTTGGTCAATTAATATTGAAGAAATACCCAATACTCTGACCATTAATATTGAAGCGATTTGGGTATTTAATCATCACATTAAATGTTGATCGATCCGAATCTAGGTCAAATAAGACAACAAATACGACAAATTAAGTTATTGCTTACACAAAAATCTTGTTCATAATCCTGTTTTAGCCGACACTTGTTTGGAAAGTAGATTAGCGAATCGAAAACATAAATTTCTGTGGTCGAATGAGATAGCACTTAGATCTCACAACTGAGATTGAATAATTAAAGCCTCAATAATTGAGCGGTATAATGCTCGATTTTTACCACTAATGACTCTGTGTTCGAGTAGTCTCAATATATTTGTATATAAACAGGCTTGAGTAAAAATGAGAATAATAAAAATTTAAATGATTGCCATTTTGGAGTATGGAAATGCAATCTGACATTACTTAGATTAGGTACCAATGTTGGATTCCATGTAAGCACCATCAATTATATATAAAATAAGATAAGATATTGGATTCCATGTATACATGTAAATACTGAAAATTTCAATATACAGATTTTTACTATTATTTTGTTAAATGCTAGGGTTCATATTGGAACATTTTATTTACTACTTGTTACTTGTAGGTATTATAAAATGTTTTAACATTATTTAAAAAAATGTTTAAACATTAATAGCTTGTATTAGTCTATGTAGGGTTTTTGGGCCTCTCTTTCTGCCGTTTTCAGAATCGAATAGGGTTTTTGTTTGGTAACGACTGCTCTTAATTTCAAAGCGGCAGCAGTCTCTTGATTTTGCGTATAACAAATTGCGGTCTTTCTCGTTCTGATAGCGAGTCTTGCTTTTATAGCAAGTTAGGGTTTTGTTAGATTTTGCATATTTGCGACGTAGATTCGCGGTATGTTTTTTGGTTGGCGTTCAGGGCAACAAGAGACAATTGCAAAGAAGGAGAAAGCTTGGAATGTGGTAATCTGGTTAGAGACATTGCATCAAACTTCGAGTTTTCTGTCGGATCAGATGACATACACGATGGTTGACGAGAGGCGGTTGGCAGAGCACTCCACGTGGTCGGCTTAAACTTCAAGTGCAATCGTTGTCAGTTGTTCGTGCTATTCAGACCGGAGGGGAGGGATTTCCCAGTGCCTTTGGTTTGGTTCATTATGACATCATGTCTCATTTAGCTAATTTTAATTATGTTCGGTTTGCTTGTTTTGGATTTGAGGCTATTAGGGCTATTTACTTATTAGCTAGATCATCTGTTAGTATGTTTGGATTGGTGATGGGGTCGGGATTTCATGTCCGTCTCTTTCTCTAAAGTTTGTATTGATCGATATTTGATTTAATGTAAACTTCTTGAGTTCCTTCAAAAAAAAATAAACCACAAAGACGTATTGATATTTTCTTAGGCATTGATACAATAAAGCTGGCATTTAGATTTCAGGTTAAACTTAGATTTAGATACGTTTTAAAGATTTACATATTTGTGATTTTGAATGACGAACTTGATCTTATCCAAATATTTGTCGGATTCACTTCATGCTACTCGAGGGTTTTGAGTGTTTTCTTTTGGCTTAAATCTAAATTGTTCGTTTTAAAAAATACATTTCTTCCCATTTTTGTTTTTATTTAGTATTTATTTTATTTAAGAAGGTGGGGTTTTCAACATTGTACTTGGACTATTCTATTTTCTCAATTTTGGAATATTTTATATTTTCCTTGTTTTTGTTTATTTAATTTATATACAATTTTGAAATTGGTTTTTGTATATTAAGTTATTTTGTCTTTTTTTAATATTTATCAAATTTCCATTT
This sequence comes from Pelargonium nanum, assembly GCA_036897485.1. Taxonomy (NCBI): domain Eukaryota; kingdom Viridiplantae; phylum Streptophyta; class Magnoliopsida; order Geraniales; family Geraniaceae; genus Pelargonium; species Pelargonium nanum. Next base: position 4,960 of record JAYMTF010003847.1, on the reverse strand, counting down.
TTCTGTTTGCTACCTCCTTTAAATAAATTTATTTTCCATAGATAAACTTTCATCTTATCTCTTTTTTTTTTACAGGAAATATAAAGCATTTCATTAGACTAAACGTCAAGAAGTGGAATCGAAAATACAACCTAAATACCAAGCAAAATAACCAATACTAAAGACAGGAAAGAAAATTAACCCTAAATCCAAACTAGAAATTAAAAGCAACAACTCATAAAATCCAAAGAACTCTCTTTCAAACCAAACGGGACCCCATATACGCTGGATACCGAACTAATGAACAAATCAGGGGCACTGGTGCAAACCTCCCCCCCAATCTGTGAAATCGACATCACCACAGATAAATACACCCATTGGACCGTCAAAACTCCACCCATCAAGTTTCGTAAGCCGGTCCTATCACGAAGCCACGAGTTCATGGATTTCATTGAACTTTCATCTTATCTCTTATTTTGACTATTTTCCTTATTGTAAATTAAGAAATTCAAAATTTCAACATGGGTTCATGTAAGCAATTGTTTATTTACTCATTATTACAATTATTAATATTAAATTTTGTTTATTTCTAATTTTTGCTCAATGAAATAAATTTTATTTTCCAATATTGTAAAGGGGGTTATATAAATTGGACAATGTATTTGGCATGTGATTGGAGTGTCTGATTTTACTTTATAGGTTATGAATTTGGCCAATGTTTTGAATGATTCCTCATTTTGTATTTATTACAATGGACTCATTCACATATCCCATGGTTTAGATTGGAAATTCAAATTAGTTCTAGACCAAACAATTTTTTTTCCCTTTTTAAAAGTTAAATTTATGTTTTCTTCTTCTATTTCATGTCAATGAAAAAAATATTATTTTTGAAGGAAATATTGTACAAGTCAAATAAAAATTAGACACAACAAATCATATAAATTAATATACTCATTAAAATCTCTTGAAATTAACAAGTTATTTTTTGAAGGAAAATTAACAAGTTATTAATTCAATGTGAATGACATGTGAATGATAATTAATTTTGTGATTTAGTTGCCTATAATTAATAAGTTGTTGTGATATATTTAATTAACTTGAATTGTGCCGAGTTAAAAAAAAAAACTTGATTCGTGTCACAAGACAATCAAAAAATGAATAATAATAATATAATTGGCTTGTATTTTCTTTTTTATGTTGTTTGAGCAGTTTACGTGTTAGTAATATTGTACAAATTGATGTATTAGTCAATCAAATGCGACATATAAATTTATATATTAATGACTTGACCACAATATATTAATATAAATGTACAAAATGTCTTATAAATCGGGTAATTTGTGCCATAAATATATAGAGGGGGTTATCGTGTGTTAGATAGTTGTTTAATTATATAAGTTTTTATATTTTCTTATACTTAAAATTACTAGTTCTATTGTATCATTTAAATGTAAGCATTGTTGAACATTGCATGTGAACAGTTGATAATTGAGTTAGTTCTTAGTTGTACTATTTTTCATTCTCGATTATACAAATATTTAGTCTTTGGTTGAGTTGATTTGTACAACAAAAACATGACATGATTAATAGCCAGCGAGCAGTAATTTCTATTGTTGACAACAAAAACATGTCATTATTATAAAATTTGCAAATTCAAACATATTTATTCATATCGCATTTATGTTGCGTCGACACGCTGAGACCCACATTGTTTGTGTTTCTGGTTGAGTTTATTGGGCCTAGGGCTAACAACTCGTGTGTGGTGTGTTGAAGGTTTACTATGTGATGTACGACCCAACACGAACATGACACATTTAGTTTCGTGTTAAATGATTGAATACAAACACGACACATTTATGAACACAAAACACGGCACGACATGTTTGACACGGTAACTAAATGGACCGTGTTACACGACACGATAAACATGACAATTAAATATCCGAGTTGACATGATACGTTTGACACGAGAAGGACTAAACACATTATGCACGATAGAAGCAACTCTTTAGACACGACACTATCCAACACGTTTGACACGTTATTATAACTAATTTACAATCATACTCTTAAGTTGCGTATTATGCATGTTGTGCGTGTCACAATTAATCGCGCGCGTGTGTGTTTTGAATGTCTTAACGAACATGACACGATTACTAAACACGTTGAATTCTTTAGCACAAACACGACACAATTACAATTAAGTAGCATCAAACACGCTAATTTTATGTCGTGATCACGTCGACAAGAGTTGGGAGCTCTAATTGGGCCTTTGAAACCCACTTTTGCTTATTTTCCTCTTCCCTGTAGTTGGCTTCTTACACTGCAATTCAAGGCCCAAAAAAGCTTAAATTCACCATTGGAGCCACTCCACCCAACCTTCACACTTCACAGTCCAAATCTACACTACTCTCTCTCTCTCTCTCTCTCTCATCAATTTTTAGTTTAATTGTAAAATGTGCTTTGTTTGATTTGATTTCGCAGTTGAAATCGCTCGGAGAGTTGGCGAAAATGGTGATTTCCGAGTCAGGTGCGTAATTTGGGTTAGGGTTTTCTGTTTGGTGCAGTGAGTACTGTAATTTAGCTCTGGATCTTCACTATAATTCATAATTGTGATGAGCTAATGAGAAAAGAAAAAAATTCAGCTAAAGAGTTAATGGTTGATACTCAGATTTTGCCTGTTTATTGCAGTTTGTTACAGTTCTCTGCTTTGGGTTATTTGTATTTGTCTCAAACTGAATATTGATCTATGTTTTCATTTTCTTGAGTGAAAGAGAGTCTAGGTGCACAAAAAAGTTCTTGCAGGAACGTATTTCAATGTTCGTGGGAACATTGTAAAAAACTTTGCGTAAAAGAACAATGTTTAGACGAACATTGAAATATGTTCGTGCAGGATTTTTGAATCCGGGCATGGACATTGATGTGAGCTCCGATGGCCTGCAAATGTGTGGGATTGATGTCTCGGACGTTGACGAGTATGTGCTCAATGTGGAGGTAAAGTTGGTTTAATTTCATTTACTTGTTTGATTGTAAAGGTTGTAGGTTGTTTTTTTCTCTTTCAAATGCTTGGTAGTGGGTTGGCTTTATCTGAAAGTTGATTAATTGGATGGTGGATCAATGGAATGTAGTACATTTTTTCATTCAGTGCCCTGTTTGTTTCCCAGGAAAATTGGGGAAAAGGGAAATTGAACTGTACCTTTCAAATTAATAATTTTAGGCACACAATCGAATAGCCGCTTTGATCATGGTACGTAACTCATCCTTCAAAAGAAATATATGTTCATTGCCATATAGCTAGCTTCTGCTTGTGATAATCTATGGACTACGATGCCTTTCCATGAACTGAAATTCCTGGGATTTGAGCCAACCTTGAAGCCCGGGTAGGTGAATGGGAGAGCCAGGTTGGTAGAAATTGCTTAAAACTCATTTTATATGATTGTTTGCATAATTTCAATATTAAGATTATTAAACATGTTGTGTACATACAATACTGATATGTTATTATTGAATAGCTGGATATATGGAACAAAAAACGTAGAATATTCATTAAAAATATGCCACTTTCACTGAAAGCACGGTTATATTTAGCGGATGTAACAAGTCATTAAAAGTTAGAAGACTAGTGAAAGGTTAAAAATTTAATAAGAAAATAAATTCACCAGACAAAAACAGCTATAAGAAAAAGATGGACTGAGAAAGACTTGACCTGCACAATAATGCTGAATTTGGTAAGATTAGCTAAAAGATATTATAACAAACGAGAGGTCCAAAAACAAGAAAGAAAATAAAATCACTACTCTCACAATTGCTTCTTCGTTCATGTTCATGTGATCTTGTTTTTTCGTACAAAATTATAGCAAACAACAGCCAATTTGTTACTTGCAGCCATCCAGTTAAGTTTCTTAACACATTATCTTCTTCTTGTATTTGTATTTATTATTTTCTTGATCAAAATCAACCATTCAACAACTTTTTTCACTTTTTTTTTCCTTCTTAAATTTCAGTTCTGATTTCCTGACGTAGTTGCTTGCTTCAAATCTTGGGGGTCAACTCTGTGATCAGATTCGTTCGTGGGACTGCAGATCCGTGGGAAATCACCATTTAATTTAAAAAATCCTTAACTAATTTTCAGGTTAGTGAGAGTTTACAATTTGCACAATGAATACGTAATGTCTCATTTAAGTTTATTTACTCATTATCTTGTTTTTTTTCTTGTTCTTGTTCGTGTTCTTGATCAATATTAACCAATTATCATCATTCTTACCCTTTTCTTGAATTTCAGTTCTGATTTCCAGAGACAACTCAGTGATCAGATTCGTTCGGTTGACTGCAGATTTGCTAGAATTCCCTATACAAGATTTGATGTATGTTCATGAGACCTTATTTTGTGCATAAAAAATTTGTTGCAAACAATTACATCTGATTTATTACTCGAAATCATCCAATTAAGTTTATTTACTCACTATCTTGTTATTGTTCTTTTCTTGATCTGCAATATTCATAATTTTTACACATTGTTTCATCTTTTTTAAGTTTCAGATCTGATTTCAAATCTTGGAGTCAATTTCATTTCTTCAATCTTCTACTTATTCACAGGTCAGTCAGAATTTTCTATTTCCATAATCATGATTTAGGATTTCATTTATGTGAATAATTAGAGAGACATTAGAAAATTAAATTATCTGTTCAGGGTATGTGAAATCTTGGAGAATTTAGTGAAATACTAGCTAACTCATGGTTATTTCACTAAGTTAGCTAATGATTCATATCTTAGCTCAAATTTACAGAGCTCATTACTGAAATTTGAATGCTTGTTTTTGTAGGGGTGATTGATCTGAAACTGACATTACTAGATCCAATATCTATGGAGTGTCTGGGCCAATTATGTAGCATTGTTCCTTGCTTGTGGGAATGCTCCAACAAGCACGCAACTTTTATTAGACGTCTTGAAGACAACCTCAACTCTTTGAGGAATGCTATG
>JAYMTF010003846.1:0-14335 GCA_036897485.1 Pelargonium nanum | reverse complement strand
GGCACCCGGACCGGTTTGACCCGGTTGTGACCCGGTTGACCCGGAATTAATAAAAAAATTAAAAAAATATTTTTTTTAGTAAATGTATATATTTGGAGGAACACCAAATTCAAAATCATTAAAAAAATTTGACATGAATTATGAAGAATAATTAATGGATTTAAAATAATTAAGATTGATTGAATGTAATTAATATTGATTGGAAACGATTAACACTAAAATTATGAAGAATAATTAAAATTGATTGAACACAATAAAGATTGATTGAAATAATTCAAATCAATTACATATTAGAACGAAGAAGCCATGGAAACTTAAAAAGCAAATGTCATGGAAACTTAATGACACATTAGTTCATGGAAAAAGTATGAATTTATAGTTTGCTTAATTAGAAGAAAGAGAATTTTTTTTATTAAAATCCGGGTTGGCCCGATGCGACTTGGACCCGGACCGGTTGGATCCAGACCGACCCGGACCGGTTGTATTCGGTCCGGGTCCGGGTGAGGTCGGATCCGGTCCGGTCCCGGTCTGATTTGGACAGCCCTAATTACGGCATGAGCTTTCATCCTCGGGGCTACAACACTACAACAAAGCACTGTGGTGGTTTGGGACGTCTTTTCAACTTTTGAAGCTCGAATTTGGTCAATAAAAAGAGGATTTTTAGGTCATCCAAAGGCGCATTCAATAGAGAGAGGTTATTTTAGAGGATAGGGCTTAAAGACTTGAATCAAAAAGTAAGAATAATGAATCATTTGAATATTCAAATTGATATTTGATTCAATAGATTGGATCTCATCATCATCATCATCATTTGTAACTTCTCACACTATTGTTTCATATTACAAATATTTGGATGAGTTTTGCATTAGACATAGTTTATTTGAATTATTGTTCTTCCTCCATTATTATACATATTAATGTTTTAGCGAGAATTGTAAGCGTGGATAGTGAATTGAACTTAGGGGTATTGTAGGGCAAGTATTCCATTATTATACATATTTGAATCATGAGTTTGCTAATTTGTTTGTTATTATTTCATAACTAAGCCAAGACAAATGGTTTTCGAAATTAGTTCAGACGACTACAGGATAAGTCATAGAAAAATAATGTAAAATATCATACTTTCAAGATATTTTTTTCTTAAATAAAAACTCAACATTTAACTAAACTATACAACAAAAAGCAATCTCAAACACTTTGGGATACATCTTAGAGTGTAAAAATATCCTAATATGGTGGCTTGACTTGGGCAATTTGCTTTCTTCTCATAAATAAAGGCTTTAGAGTGAAGAAGATACCAATTGTGATTTGCCTATTCTTGTATTTGTATGGCATCAAAAGAAGCAAAAGTCTTTGAAAGCATTGTACTTAAATGACTCAAAACATGTGCATCTCCAATATTATATACATTAGCCCATAAATTTTGAAAATTACAAGACAAAATCATCAAGTGTCCAATCCTTGTAAGATTGCCAAGAATCATTATAAAGAACATTTAGCAGAACAAGTAAAAAATCTTAAAATTGATTTGTACCAATAAATCTTCATGCAATATTGAATTTGGAGCCATGAAAATTCCATTTGTTAGACTAATTTTGAATATTATTGTAAGCTTTATTGATAGTGGGTAAGAGCCAACCCAGAAGATATGGCTTCATGGGTGGGTTGTCATCCACGCAACTATCAAATTCTAGTGATGGCCTAACATGTGCTTCTATCATATTTTAATCTTTTTAATTACAATATATATGACTATTTTCTTTAATTATTATTAAATATTAAAAAGGTGTTGCAAGAGATTGCAAGTGTGATTGTAGTTAAATAATATACTGTACATTCTTTCTCTTCTGTTTTGAGAGTTTGTTAGGGTTTATGTATACGATTGTTCTTGATTTTAAAAGCGCCGCAATCTGCCGAGCTAAAACTACGAGCTATTGCTTTGATATCAAGTTAATGTGTTGTTAGAGTTTGCAGAACGATGGCGACTTAAATTTGCGGTGAGTTTTTTTTATTGTAGTGTGCGCATGACAACATGAGGTTTGTGCAATAATGACTGCTGCAGGGAGTGAGAAGATGGTGGTTTGGTCAGAGCTCTCAGACCAATCTTCGAGTTTGTTGCTGAATCAAATAGCAGACTCGATGGTGGCAAGAGACGGATGACGTAGTCTTTCATGTGGTTGTAGCTCCAAGTGCAATCATTGTCAGTTGTTTGTGGTCTTCACGTTACGCGGGGTGGGTGGAGGGAGGATTCTAATTCCTTCAACTTGATTATTTAGGATGATGAAAAGGATTTTCAGTACATTTGGTCTGATCATTCAGGGTGTTTTAATGATTGTGGCTAAGTTTGATAATGTCGATTTTTTTTGTTTGCGATTTGATCCGCGAATTGAGTGACCCACGAATTAGGTAGATGTCGATCTCTTTGTCAGCTTGTCCGATTGGATAAGTTTTTAAACCTCCAATTTAATATATTTTTTCACTAATATATATACACACAATGGATCATTGTATGGAATTGGAAAGCGTAGGAGTTAAATTGATAAAAACATATTTTTATTATTTAACATAAGTAGTAAATAAGTTTGCCTATTCCTATAGAAAATTATTATTGAGAGCCCCACCAATTTACCTTTTAGGAGTGAATGATTAGTTATCCACACTAACAACCTACAAATGTGGACCGTTTGATACGGACATAAAGCTATTCCTGTTTCCATGATGCTCTTATTTATTATATCATTAGTCGTGTCGCACACATTTAACTTTCAATACGATGCGCATGCACAAATAGACATTTTAATTTAAATTTTACAATGATTCACGGTGAAATTGAGACTAGATGTGCCAATTAAAATTTCGGAGCATATTGGTAAAAACTATTCCAAATTTGATTCAGATTCGTTTGGATATGATTTCATATTTTTAATGTAAAATGTATAAAAATGTGTACACTACTAAACCAGTAAAAAGTGTTATTTGACCCGTAAAAATCGGTATAAATGTCTCTAGAACACCCCCAACTCCATATGAACTAAAATTGTCATTTTTTTATCAATTGAGCTACATAATAGGGGATAACTCTCCCCTTAAAACTCCACTCACCCCACTCGACTCAAGGAGTTGAACCTACGATCTCTCATAAAGAGATGTGTGTCTTGACCATTGAGTCGTCCCCTCAAGAACAAAACTGTTATTTTTAATATATTCAGTTCAATAGTACCCAAACAAAAACACCACACGTTATAAAACATCAAAATCTGATTGGAAAAAAATATCAAATAGTTTATAAGAGCAAGTTAAATCTATTTTTCTTTACCAACTATTAAATCTACTCCCATCCTTTTATTTCTTATTTTCCGATGATTACGAATCGTGACCACATTCTTAATTTCATTTTTAGTGATTACACCATACACTATATATATATAAAAGGTTTCAAACATCTCTCAAAACGACGTCGTAAGGTGTCATTGCACATAATGATCATGACAAACTTATTTTGTTTCATAAAAATAACTTTATCGTGACATGTTGTGTGACGTGATATATTGCCATGTGACGTTGTCACTACTATGGTTTTTGTTGTTTTGTAACTACACAAATTTACCACAATTATCAATTGTGTTTGACTCACTCTAGCTAAACGATATCGTTAATCGCTCTCGAAAACCATTTGATATTATCTCAATCGAAATTTAATATATTTTATTCCAGCCTATATTTAGGGAGAGATTATTAGAAATCATGCAACTAAATCTGACAATATTAATTTTTATTACCATAAATAACAGCTCCATGGTTTTGGAAAATTAAGATTGCAAAAGATAATTTACAAATAAATACACAAATTAAGGAACCAAAATTAGAGTAATTGAGTCGACGTGGCAAGATCACAGAGCATCACCGGAAAAAATTTCAGAAAATTGTGCAACCAAATTTGAACACTGAAGTAGCTGCCAGTACCTACCAACCAACCAAGCCGTCCGAATCAGAAAAGAAAATCCCAATATTTTCCCGAGAAAATATCCCAACTTTTTCCTTTCCCTTTTCTCTCAAGCACTAAAGAAAGAGCAAGAAGCTCAAACTAGCCCGCACTAACTCCTAGTTCTAGAGAGAGAGACGCCAGAATGAGAAACGAGCTGAACCAGAAAGCATGGCTTGTCGGCCATTAGAGCTTCAGCGAAGAGCTCGCACCCGTCTCTTCGAGATCCTTTCACAATCATCATTCCCTTCTCGACCCCAACCGAACAAAACCGTAACGTGCAAAAAGTAATACAAAAATACTCTCTCTCCTGATTCATTGCACTTTTTACTCAAAAAGGGATCGTTGATCGAAGATCCCCGCCATTTGTGGGAAAAGGCCAACTGGGTTGGCTCTGGTTTGTTTCACTGATTCATGAATTTCATGGGTGATTCTGGGAAGTGCTGGACTTGGTGCTTCTGTTTGGCCTGTTCTTCCAAGTGTGAGCATGGGCTTTGAGAGGTATGTAATGGGTTTGATTTTTGTTTGTTTATCAGTTTTGCATTGTTGGGTTCTGTGAGATTCAGTTTGTTATGCTGTAAAGGTGGTTCTTTTGTTAGTCACTATAGAAATAGTAAATTGGTCTGGTTTCTGGGTTTTGAGTTTTGACCTTCTAATTTTTGGTTTGTTGAGTTGAGCATGATCTCTTTGTAAACTATGGGTGATTGGGGTTCTAGTTTGCCCATTTGGTGTTCTGGGAATTTTTTAATCAATTTTGTGTTTTCATTTGTGGGTAGAGGGAGATTCTGGGAAGTGCTGGACTTGGTGCTTCTGTTTGGTTCTTCCAAGTGTGAGCATGGGTTTTGAGAGGTATGTAATGGGTTTGATTTCTGTTTGTTTATCAGTTTTACATTGCTGGGTTCTGTGAGATTCAGTTTGTTATGCTGTAAAGTTGGTTTCTTTGTTAGTCACTGTAGAAATAGTAACTTGGTCTGGTTTCTGGGCTTTGATCTTACAGTTTTTGGTTTGTTGATTGGGGTTCTAGTTTGCCCATTTTGTGTTCTGGGCAAGTTTGTATCAATTTTCTGTTTTCATTTGTGGCTGTTTCATAATCTCTTGTACTGCAATTGATTTGTAGGAATGTGGTTTCAAAGTTGAGTTTCTGAGTTGATCCTAAAAAATTTCCATGTCATTTAAGGGTTGTGATGTTATGTTGGGGAGTGCTGGGATATGAATTTTGATGGCTGGGATTACAACCTAATTTAGCTACAAATGTGCAGGTGCTAGGTTATCAAACTGTGTTCTAAGTTTGATCAGGATGGTGACTGTTAATATGTTGGATCATTTCAAGTTAAGGGCAGTTTTGGACGCGGGGTTGACGGCATTTTTACTTGTTGCTGCTCTGCTGGTTTGTGCATCGGAGGGGTTGAATTCGGAGGGGTTATACCTGTTAGACCTGAAGAAAAGCATTCACGATGAATTCCATCAGCTAGATGACTGGAAATCCACTGATGAAACGCCTTGTTATTGGACTGGTGTGAGTTGTACTTCTGGTAACTATCCAGTTGTCTGGTCTCTTGATCTGCATTCAATGAATCTTTCTGGAACCATTAGCCCCAATATCGGCAGTTTGACCCATCTAACACACCTTAGTGTTGCTTATAATGAGTTCACTGGAAACATACCCAAGGAGATTGGAAATTGTACGAGGTTGGAGTTTCTTTTCTTGAACAATAATCAGTTTGATGGGGAAATTCCTGCTGAACTAGGCGACCTATCTTATTTAAGAAGCTTGAATTTATGCAACAATAAAATCTCTGGTTCCATCCCCAAGGAGCTTGGAAATTTGTCTTTGCTGCTTGAGTTTGTGGCATATACCAACAACCTCACTGGCTCATTGCCTCGTTCTTTTGGGAATCTCAGGAGTTTGAAAACATTTCGAGCAGGGCAGAATGCAATTTCTGGTTGCATACCCGCGGAAATAAGTGGCTGTCAGAGCTTGGAAATGCTAGGTCTTGCCCAAAATCAGATAGGATGTGAATTACCTAAGGAGCTTGGCATGCTTGGGAACTTGACTGACATCGTTCTATGGGATAACCAGCTGTCGGGGTCAATCCCGACGGAGCTTGGGAATTGCTCTAATCTTCGAACTCTTGCTCTGTACAAGAACAGCCTTACTGGTCATATACCCGTGGAGATTGGTAACCTTAAGTTTTTGAAGAAGCTCTACCTTTATAGAAATCTGTTGAATGGAACCATTCCAAGGGAAATTGGGAATCTTTCTCTGGCACTAGAGATTGATTTCTCAGAGAACTATTTGACCGGCGAGATCCCAGCTGAATTCAGCAACATAAAGAATTTGCGCTTGCTCCATCTCTTTCAGAACCAGCTTACTGGTGTAATACCAAATGAGCTTAGTAGCCTGAGGAACTTGGCTAAGCTTGACCTCTCCACTAATTATCTCACCGGCCCTATTCCATTGGGGTTTCAGTATTTAACTGAAATGTTTCAGCTACAGCTTTTTGACAACAATTTGAGCGGCAGCATACCTCAGGAGCTAGGACTTTATAGCCGACTGTGGGTGGTCGATTTTTCTGACAACAACCTGACCGGTAAAATACCTCCTCATATTTGTCGAAATTCTAATCTGATGTTGCTGAATCTTGAGTCTAATAAGCTTTATGGGAACATCCCAACTGGGATCATGAACTGCAAATCTTTGGTACAACTTCGTCTAGTGAGAAACAGACTTACTGGGAGCTTTCCATCAGAGTTATGCAGCTTGGTGAACTTATCTGCTCTAGAATTGGACCAGAACCAGTTCAGTGGTCCAATTCCTCCAGATGTTGGAAAGTGTCAAAAGTTGCAACGGCTTCATATAGCAGACAATTACTTCACATCAGGATTGCCCAAGGAAATAGGTAACTTGACTCAGTTAGTAACTTTTAATATCTCATACAATCATCTCACTGGACGAATTCCATCAGAAATTGTTCACTGCAAGATGCTTCAACGACTTGATCTCAGTCGAAACTACTTCATAGGTGCTTTACCTAATGAGCTAGGAACCCTTTGGCAGTTGGAGCTTCTCAAACTTTCAGAGAATAGGTTCTCCGGACCTATACCCGCAGCAATAGGAAACCTCTCTCATTTGACAGAGTTGCAGATGGGAGGCAACATGTTTTCTGGTGAAGTACCCTCGGAGTTAGGTGCTCTTTCTAGCTTGCAGATTGCAATGAATCTCAGTTATAACAATCTCAGTGGCAATATACCACCAGAGCTTGGGAATCTTAATTTATTGGAATTCCTCCTGCTCAACAACAATCATTTTAGTGGTGAGATTCCTTCTACATTCGAAAATCTATCGAGTTTACTAGGATGCAATTTCTCATACAATAACCTGACTGGGCCTTTACCGTCTATACCACTAATTCAGAACATGGCTGCTAGAAGCTTTATGGGAAACAATGGTCTCTGTGGTGGGCCTCTTGGCAGTTGCGGTGATAATCCTTCTTCTCCTTCTGTTTTCCCTGCTAATAATGCAAGCACTCGTCGTGGTAGAACTGTCACAATAATAGCAGGTTGTGTAGGTGGGGTTTCTCTCATTCTAATTGCAGTTCTTTTATATTTCATGAGACGGCCACATGAGATGGTTTCTTCTGTGCAAAACAAGGACCTTCAGTCTCCTGATTCAGATTTGTACTTTCCTCCAAAGGAGGGATTCACTTTCCCAGATCTGGTTGATGCCACAAACAATTTTGATGAGAACTATGTTGTTGGACGAGGAGCATGTGGAACAGTTTATAAGGCAGTTATGCAATCCGGACTGACCATTGCTGTTAAGAAGCTAGCATCAGATAGAGAGGGGAGCAACATTGAGAACAGTTTTCAAGCTGAAATTCTAACTCTCGGGAAGATTAGGCATCGTAATATTGTGAAGTTGTATGGCTTTTGCTATCACCAGGGGTGTAATCTGCTTTTATACGAGTACATGGAGAAGGGTAGCTTAGGGGAATTACTTCATGGGCCCTCTTGTAGCTTGCAATGGTCAACTCGGTTTACTATTGCTCTCGGAGCTGCTGAGGGTCTTGCTTATCTACATCATGACTGCAAACCAAGGATTATTCACCGGGATATAAAATCCAACAATATTCTCCTTGACGAAAAATTTGAAGCTCATGTAGGTGATTTTGGTTTGGCAAAAGTAATTGACATGCCTCATTCAAAATCAATGTCAGCTGTTGCAGGATCATATGGGTACATCGCCCCTGGTAAGCTTCATTTTCTGTTTATTAACTTCTATTGGATTTATCTATGTGTTGTCACAATTCTGCTAGAAAAAAATCAGTACTGTAGCATCTTTCAATAATCCTAATTTATCATCGTAAATGAGATGCTTTCCAATTTTGCTACTATTTAACCGATGAGCAATAATTGTAGAGGAAAAAATAAGATATCTCTATCATGCATTTTTTGCTAGTCAGAATATAACCTGAAAGGACGGCATGATTGACTCAAATAAGCCTTGTATAAAATTGAAGGATTTGACATAAAGAAAACATGCATTTCAGAGTCTGGATGCTGGGTGGATACTTTCTTAGTAAAGTAAATAGAACAGAATAGCCTTGTATGATTTGATTGATTAAAGTAAATAGAACAGAACAGACTTGTTTGATTTGATTTATTTTGACCTGCCCTATTGTGGGAAGATAATTGGAGTACATCTTAAGGAAAGGTGGTTAGAAAAGTCAAGGTTCCTTAGAGATCAAGAAAACTTTCTAGAAACTAGGAATGTGGTTTTAGAGGCTATTCCTATGGTTTGACAAATGAATAACAAATAAATACTGTTTGACAATACAAATGAATGATTAATTAAAAAAAGTAAGCAAAAGAAGTTTTTGTTAACCTAAAAGTAGTAAGAAAAATTTGACTAAAGAAAAATTTGACTCAACGTTGTATACATGTTTAGCTTACTACGGTTTGTATTTTTTTCTCCTATTATGCTAATAAAATTGTATGAGACTTGATAACCTTGCCGGGTTTGGTTTTGTAGTATTTTGGTTTTATTTCTGAGGCTGTTCTTCCAAAAGATGTGATCATGTTATCCTCGGGGGTGAATTACAATCTCTCCCTGTGTTTTATTTATTGCTAAGCTTGGACATGGCATTGGATATAAACATTTGATTATTTATTCTTTAAATGACTGCCATCTGTTATTCTTTACAGAGTATGCCTACACAATGAAGGTTACAGAAAAATGCGACATCTATAGCTATGGAGTTGTTTTATTGGAGTTGTTGACTGGAAGGACTCCTGTGCAGTCACTAGATCAAGGGGGTGATCTTGCTACGTGGACAAGAAAATATATTCGAGATCATTCATTGACACCTGGGATACTTGATGCTCGGTTAGATCTTGACGACAGAGGTACTGTTGATCATATGCTTACTATCCTAAAAGTTGCTTTGCTATGTACTAGTGTGTCACCATATGACCGGCCATCAATGCGAGAAGTGGTGCTGATGCTTATAGAGTCCAATGAGCAAGATGGAGGCTATGGCTCATCTCCAACTTTCGATCTCCCTTTGAAAGACGACGATGGTGCCTGCTAGAAGTAAGTGACACTTTCCAGTCTTTTGTTAGCTGAGATGATTATTTTTAGTGCTCATTCTTCCTTGTATTATTTGCAACACCAAAGCCATATACTATGTACATTTTTTCACATGAAAAAAAAAATCATTACCGAACTTCTCTGTTCTAGACTTGTAGGGTGCAAATGCAATTGGTGTTACTCTGAAACTCTGTATTTCCTTTTGCAAATAGTATAGCAACATGGTTGTACACTGTACAGTTGGCTGTACCATTTTACTTGTAAGTCAAAAGTCCCGTTGTGAATTGAATTGGCCGAAAAATGATTCCCTTGTGTATCTGTTTGTTTCACTTATTACAAATTTACAATCTTGCTGAAGAATCTATTTGGTGTTGTATGATTCTTGTTTCTTGAAAGAAAGTTTGATGTTACTAGTTGGCAAGTTTGAGTCTCATCAGTCACCAAAGAAACCGAAACCATTCAGTTCATGCTTGCATATTCTGCATTGCGTTCAAATTATTCAAAGATTACATATTCAGCATTTCATTCATTCATGTAAAAGAAAGTAGAAATATTATGTTATGTGTGTGTGTGTGTATATATATATGTATGTATGTATGTATCATTCAGATTCCCATTTAGACTTTCTGATCCAAGTAGAGTTGTCCCAGCTAAGGAAGAAGCCGTCTTCCTTGACCAACCAAAACACGGCCTGATGTCCCGCGTCTCTCTTTGGCTGAAAGGCATGCCAAGACCCGATCAGCGTTCTCCATATAGCTCTGCAGTTAAGCACTCTATGTGCTTCGTTGACATCGACATTGAATCTGTAACGGTTTCCTTCCTGGAGAGTGCCTATTTCGCAATTGATTCTTAAATCGGAGGATTCAGGCAAGCCATCAATAATGCTAACGATGGTGGGGTTGTTCTGAATTAGCTTGTGGCATTGTGAACAAATGGAGAGTGCAAGAACAAGAAACACAGCAACAAGGTAACAAGAACTCATCTTAATTAAGTAGTATTAATTGTTTAGGACACAAGAACATTTATGTTTGTGTTGTTTTATATTAAACCCCCAAATGGGTATTGCCAAGAGCAAGCTATATATTTTGCTTGTGCACAAAGATTGTGGGAAAGAAGTGTAGATTTGTCTTGTATTTTTTTTAATAATGTTTTCCACCCTAGTTTATTACACACTTTTTTTATCGGTTGTTATGCTTGCTGATCAAAAGAAAAAAAAAAATTGTATATATTACCATGGATACGTATTGTACCAAGTTACATTGTCGTTACTGAAGTAGAAACCGTCCTCTCGAACGGACCACAAGCAATACCGGCGGTCTTGGCATCGGAATTCGTCTCGAGAGGCCTTGAATGCATCCATGTATCTGTTCTTGGCTCCCCATTGCACATTGCAGAAAAATAGAGTTGTTTGCCACAAGTTTACTCTACATGTAAATGTGTACTCCTCGTGGGTTAATATTGTCTTGGATCCTAGGTCGTCATCTTTCGACTTACAATGAACAAACAATGCCGGGTAATCTACCTCCAACTCGTTCCTAATATGGATGTGGTATTTAAGGAACATTCGTTCCTCCTCGTAATTGCTCAAACATGTTGTTGCACCTAGGAAGAGAATCAGGATCAAGATAGCGACTGCCGTGCATGATATTGAAAATCTCATTATTTAACTGACTTCACTCCCTCTCAACTCGTAATAGTTTACCTAGAAGACGCGGAAACGATAAGAATACTTCGGGTTTCACTTGAAAGTAATTATACGAATGCTACTTAAGATCCTTGTAGTGTGCATGCATGTATATTGTGCTTCAACACAATAAAAGGAGAAAAGCTCTTTTGCTCACACCAAAGTGATGATCCATTGCCAAGTGATATTGTTGTGTTGCGGTTCTCATTTTTGGTGTCATCGATTCAATCCCTTGCCTAACAAGTAACAACTTGGAGGCCATGCAAATACATGAGTACGTGCAACTCTAACTATGGCTGGGCTGCATGCAATTGGTGTGGCTGGGCCCTTAGTACGTACGCACCAAGGAAACATAGATGCGTACTTATCCGCGGCTCTTTGGTTGGCATCGTCTTGAATTGGAATGCAAATTTATAAATTGAATCGAACAATTAATAGTAATATTTTGAGACATGTTGAGATAGATTTGACTTGATATGATATGTTTGGCTTCAAACTACTAGAAAACGCTACCTGAGTTGTGATCCCCGTTTCGGAACGTTTAGTTACAAAACGTGTAACGCCAACGAACCAAACACAAGAATCTCTGTTCAGTTGTAAGATTGAGAATTATTCAATAAAGATAAAAGACATAATTTGGTCCCCGAACTTTAATATTTTGACCCAATTTTGTCCATGTACTTTGTTTAACCATAATTTGTCTCCGAAGTTTCATGTTTTGCCCCAATTTGGTTCTTGAACTTTTCTTTGACTCAAAATGGTCCTTGAACTTTCAAATATTGACTCAATTTGATCCCTGAACTTTTGATATAAGCTCTAAGGGTAAGGACCATTTTGGGTCAATATGTGAAAGTTCAGATACCATTTTGGGTAAAGAAAAGTTCAAGGACCAAATTAGGGCAAAACATGAAAGTTCAGGGACTAATTTTGGTTAAACAAAGTTCGGGGACTAAATTAGGTCAAAACACCAAAGTTCGGGAACCAAATTGGGACTTCAATAAATTATGGTACTATTAAATGTTTAGGAACGAATAGTCTCCGTCCCGTTTCAAAGAAATCTATCTCCAACGCTTAAAACTCTAAAATCTTAATGTTTTGCGTTCTCGTAATTTTGGCCTCTTGTGACATTAACTCAAAATATTATTAACCATGAACAAGTTTGAAAATTGACATTGGAATAGTGAATCAACTACTAAAGTTGGAGGTGAATTTGGACCAAGAAATAAAAAGATCTTGCTGGTGGTCACCCATTTGCTTGTAACCATAGATACCTTTAGGAGTGGCGTCCCAGAGACACATTGTTCTGCACCTGTTGTAGTCTCTCTTGTCCTTGTACGCATCGTACCTCGCCTTCCCATACCGCGAAGACACGCCGCAAAAGAACAACGTTGTCCTCCAAAAGTTTGGCCGGAACGTGAAATTATAGGTCTTCTTGTACGGGACAACGTGCGAGCCTAGATCGTCGTCTCTCGATTTGCAGTGAATGCTCAGTCTCTTGCCATTGCCCAGAGAGTTGCGTGTTATGATTGTTGTTAACACAAATGGAGTGTCGATATTGTCTCTCTTCTTATTCTCTGCAACATAATCACCACCACCACCTTGAACATAAATGAACACTACCAATAGTATTGATAATTTGTACAGATTCTTGAGCTCTGCTAGTTGCTTCATTGCTTTTTTTGTTTCTTCACTTTTGTTTATATCATTGAGCCAAGCCCTTTATTGATTGGAGTCATCTTGGAAAGATAAATCACTACTTTTTGGACTCAAATGGATGTGTGTTTATTGATGTGCCTTCTATATATAGATTGGATAAACGCATAGATAATTTCAACAACTATTTCTTGCCGACGGTATGAGGTATGATTAGTGGGGTGGAGTTTAGGGTGACGTTCTTTTTGGAGAGTGAGAAACAGAAACATTGTTACTTCGAGTATGATGTCTCGTTGCTGATAAAAAAATAATTGATGTTATATACCTATGAAGTATATATACAAGAAATGGGTTTTACCGATTAATACGTGACACGGAGTCACATGCTCAAACCCATAAGGAACTAATTACTGGTAAATGTGCCCTAACTTTCAAGGTTCATCTCGAAAAGTCTCTGGTGCGTGACTATTGTCAAAGATAAATGGTTTGTATTTCTTCGATAGTGCCATGTCACGGTCAAAACTCTAAATTCCCTGACATCCGAAGTCATGAAATAGAGGGGAAACCAACACATGGGCGATGGAATACAACGTTCTAGTGTGAGAATACGTTCTCTACCAAATGAATTTAGGGCACTACGAAAGAAAATGTAACAAAACGTCCAACACCTCGTCCTTTAATGGAAGAGGTATTGATATTGAAGCGGGTAATGACATGACATCAAGCATATAATGAGTATATTTGATAACCGTAGTGATAATTAGTGTAGAAGAAATTCGAAGGAATCATCGTGATTCCTTTATGCATCAAGAGTCCTTGAAAATAAGATTATCTTAGGGGCGTATCGTGATTCATGATGTTGTAATTGTTGTATCACCATGAGTGACACTGTCTTGAGAGTGTTGAAGAACCAATATAACCAATGTTTATTGGAAAAGACAATCCCAAAAATTTGGGACCAAAAGCGGTTAGGCGTTACCATATTACAAGTTTCTTCGGCTTAAATTGAGTTATAAACAAGGGATATATTTACATCCTCACCATCTTCAATAAAGTATTTTCTACAGCAGTGCCAAGAATAGTGCATAGTAAAGCAGCACCCCATACACATGCAACACCCATCATATGAAATGGGTTCAATATCCAATTATGAAACCCTTGAGAAAAATAATACTCCCTCCGTCCCAAAATGAGACGGAGGGAGTATATGAATAGATATATATCTCTCCCCTGCTGCATATCTGCTCCACGACCATTCCTATTGGCCCGTGCTTACAAAATAACCAGTCAAACTGTTGCGGGCTGGGCCATTATTTGATGGCCCATTAATTGATTTAATTTGTTTCATCCCAAAAATAAGAAAGCCCAAAATTGTTATGAAATTGATGCAAACAAGAACGAAGTAAAGAGAGAAGAATAAGAGACA
>JAYMTF010003845.1:0-14337 GCA_036897485.1 Pelargonium nanum | reverse complement strand
ACATTTACTTATCTCTCTAGCTTTCTCTCTCTAGAAGAGCTCTGCAGAGCATTCTATGTTACCATACAAGGACTTAATCTCACGCCTGAGGCGGAGTCCTGATAACCCCACCCCAGGTCTTCGCTCCTTTGGTGTGTTTTCTTCTCACATGCTACAGGTCTACGCAGCTGGAAATCACCTTAGCTTGGAGTTGAAACTTGAGACAATAAGACTTGCTGTCATTACCTTAGCACTCAAGACTTTTGACTTGACACTAGAACAAAGCTGGACACTTAGAAGAAATTTGACACTCCTAGTGTGTTTGAGTAAACCAAAAGTCAAAACAGGCACATCAGTTTGGTTACGTTGATTACTTGCAGATATGAGTGTCTATCTTCGTCAACCTACTTCATTATATTTCAAAAATCAGAGTGTTATTCATACTGCACGCAATACAATTTTTTATGAGCGAACTAAACATATTGAGATTGATTGTCATATCACTCGTCATCATCTTCAGCTTGACACCATCATACTTTCTTTATTGTTTCCCCTTCTCTACAGATTGATATCAAGGCTCACTCCGTTTTAGGCTTCCGGTTCTTATTGGACAAACTTTCAATGCTTATAGTTGTAGTATCGTGAGTTCGATGGGGAACGTTAGCATATTAGTTATACGGGTAATTTTTTTCCTAGTCTTTTCCTATTTGTATACATTTCGCTTCTATATAAATCTATTATTGTACCATTGATCACATATATGATGCGGTCGAAGGTGGCTCAAAAACATTAGTCTCTTTGTGACCATGTGTTGCAAGAAACGCCAGACCATATTCAACAGCTATAAAAATGAATCACAATTTAATTCAAAACAACAACTCTTTCTACGTCAATTTTAAAAACGGCAAAACACATACATCCAAGTCCAACCAACTATAGCTGTCCTTGTAACCCAAGAAAAGAAAACAAGATAGTATCTACAAGTTTTCATCATACAATACAGCAAGCAGTCCCAGCCCGCCTCAGCTCAGCTCAGCTCCCAACGAAGAGACGTCGATCAAATGAAGTGAAGCATTTTAATCTATAGAGCTAGCTCCTTCCATGACCATGAGAGTCGAGAGGAGATGGGCTACAAGACTGCCGGCACACTAGCTCTCAACCTTACGATTAATTAAACTGTGACTTGCCTGCCAAAGATCCAGCTGAAAGGAACGCTGGATGCTTGCTTGGCTGCTCTCCCTTGAGCTCTCTCCTCCAACCTCCTGATCCTCTGCGGCAACCCGCATACATAATCTTGCGCTTTACGCCCTTCACCAGAAAGACCCGTCAGCTTCTCCACATTCCATCTTGCCACAAGAAATTCCAATATGTCAGCATAGTCCTTTGCAGTGTATACCCCGAGCCTCTGAGCGACCGCTGAGAAGTGGTCGAAAAGGTTATCATCCTGCCCATCAAACATCAGGTGTGCCGGCATTGAGATTTTTTTCTTCATCATGTCCGAGAGAGACATAACAGTGCCATCCGGATCAATCTCAAAGAGCTTCTCAACAATCTTGGTGTAAGCAGTTTCATGGCGTTTCTCGTCAGCGGCAATGGTACCGCATATTTGTGCCAGTTTCAAGTCTCCGTGCTTCTTGGCAAGCCGTGCCGTGTTTCCATGGGAAATAAATGTTGCCCTCTCTTGAAATGACGTGTAGATGAACCCAAGGTAAGGATTGTTTTCCGTTTTGGGATCCTAAACAGTTAGCCAACCATAAAAGAGTGCAGTTAAGAGAAAAACATAAAAGAAAACAAACTGGAAGTTAGGTTAGGTTCAACTTCTAATGACCTACCCAAATTCTTTTGAAGTGGACAAAATAAAAATTTGGAATTTGAACTGTAAATAAAAGCTTGTTAAATTAGCACTGTAGGAATTGAGATTACTTATGAGCTAAAGATAGAAAAGTAGTAAATTGGCATATAGTTTAAGATAAATCCAATGGCAGTCACCAATCAAGCAACAACCTTAAGCTTGAAAAGCTTTTCTTCAAAATGAAGACTCTCTTGAACCCAAACTCATATGATATCAGGAAAATATAAAAGAACAAACAAGAGGCGGCCAGAATCTTACCATTCCTGATCCTATTAGATACTGAATTGTCTTCTCAATTTGTTTCATGTCTACTCGTCCAGAGAGGTAAAGATATTTGTTGAGAAGGTCACCATGCCTATTCTCTTCGGCAGTCCATGCCCTTGTCCAGATACCCCAGGATGTAGGACTTGCCCCAGTTTCATCTCGAACACCATCTAGGGTGTTAAGCATTGTCTGATATGTGGGCAGGGCTTCCTCGGTGATCATATCTCCAACCAGCACAACAAAATAGTCATCAGGGAGTTCCTTTGATCTTTCTCTCAAATCTCTGACTTGGTCATAGAATCCATCTGACTCGGGATCTGGTAGAAAATCTTGCGGTTGCCAACATTTCTCAACAGGCTTTAGATGAACCAGTATGTTCTCCACAGCCCAATCCTCCAAGGATTTAAACATCTCAATCTTCTGGGGAGGCATAGAATGTGTCACTTGAACATGTACCTCTCGTGGGGGCAAAAAGGGTTTCTTACCATTCACAACCTCCCTGCGAAAAACACAATCAATTGAGGTTAAATATACTTTGAGAATTACTGGTATACTCCTTATTGCATTAAACAACCAGCATTCCATCCATATCATGTTCACCGCCAGTGCACTTGATTGCAAAAGGACTTACATACTGAAATAGGCATATGATGTACTCAATAAATAGCAACGCCATATAAGCAATTTCTTGTCCTCTTTGGTGTTCAAATGGAATAAAATGAAGAAACAAAAACTTCTATACAGACTCAAATATAAGTAAAAGGTAGCTAATATGTATTCAATAAAATTAATACTAAGAAAAATCAAATACAGCTGAAGGAGAAAACATTTCTATTATTTATTAGTTCATTCCAAACCAACACACAATACTTTACCAATTATAAAGTTGTAATATATCATCCATTTCTAGCAAACCTGCAAGACTTGTTAATCTTCGAAGACGTGGACTTCATTTAAGGTTTACCAATCTGCAGTTGTACCTGATTTAAAATAAATCGAGCAGTATAATAGTCCTCTGATCGGTGATCTTCATTGCATGGTGCATGAAGGTTATTTTTATAAGCCATCCTTCCTTCAATATGAATCTAAAGCTCATCATTCAGTCACAAAGTTTAAGGAATTACCCAACTATCTTAGGCGTGAGCGTGTGTATGCATGTGGTTTGTTTATCAATTCAATAAATTGTACCCACCATTTTTGGTAGCTGAGATCTCTTGTACTGATTACTCTTATAATTAAGTAGATAAATCACCTAAAACTTTAATGTTGATTAACAACCAATTAGTGTATGAAAATATCATTGACTATGATGAGAGTTTCACCAAGATCATGTTTTTAATATGATAATTGATAGCGAATAACAAAAAAAACACACGGGAACAAGCAACATACATAGGACAGAAATTTTATTTTCTTGGTAGGATTTTATGTACAAAGTTATTGAAGTGCATGAGTTGTAATTTGTAAACAAGACCCAGCGAGAACAACCACCACCAATACAGCAGAGAAGTCAAAGATCCAGCAAACAAATACAGGGGCCGAATCATGCAAGTTAGACTTGAATCCACCAATGGCACAAAGTCCAGACAGAGTTTGACAAAAGTTACAAATCACACACCAACAATTCTGAGAATATCATACACTCAGGACAAAGCTCAATCACACAAATCAGCTTTCTTCTTTCCTTCCGTTTGGCATTGGCATTGGCATTAAAGGGCTTTCACATGATAATATTATTCTTCGATTAACTATCAATTAACTCAGAAGAAGAAAAAAATATATTATTTGCCACCAAAGATGAAGAATACAAAGAAAAGTCTATCAAATTCACAGGAAAAAAAAGAAAGAAATGAAACCAACAAACAAACCGAACCTACTTGCAAAGAAGTTATTGAACAAACAGAAAGGACCACTTGCATTATACATAGTAGAGAAATTCCAGGCCATGTCAACACTTTATGCCATAATAATATGCACAAATAAGAATTAAGGAGAAAACATTGAACATAACTGACGCGCGAAAATCAATTTTCATTCATCAATTAAACAGAAACTAATTCTTTTTGACAAGCAAACGAAATGGAACACCGATCACAAAACCAAACAAACTCTCAACAAATTGAAGCAAAAAATGACAAATTAGTCGCTTGATCAGAGTTAGGAAACACAAGCTTTGCAGTTCAGTCAGCATGAATTCGATCTCGAGAATCAAATCATTGAAATGCAAGGAAAGAAAAACACTAAAATCTCATTACTTAGTGGTGGAGGCCATGCGGACTGTGAGAGATCTGAGATTGTGCGGTTCGGTGTGGAGCTTGTAGGAGGTGGTTAGGGCCTTCAGCTTCACAGCCATTCTGTTAACTCCTCTGCTCTGCGATGCTCTCCGATTTGGTTACCAAATTGAGGACTCTACACTCTGAGAGAGGAGACGTTTTGGTTTTGGTTTTGGTTTTGGTTTTGGTTTTGGTTTGCGGGTGGTGGTGGTGGTGCTACTTCCTAGTTCCTACTGCATTGTAATGTGAAGAGAGAAAGAGAGACGACAGGTCCATATGAAGGAGCTTTGTTTCAAAAATGACACTCGTTTTGCGTCACAATTACGTAACTGCCACTCTGAAGTCTGAGCAGATCTACCATCATTTTGTTTTGTTTTTGCTGCCAAATGTGTGATACAAAGTGTTCACGCTTTACGATTCGGAATATGTGCATGTAGCTTGGATCCACTTGGTGCCACCGCCACCAGCTTGCATCAAATCTGCAATCACTTTTCAATGTTATTTCGTTATAAACAAAGTAAATGATACATGAATATTTTATATCATGAGATCGATGCATCTCACGTGATAAGAGTTTATAGATGTTGGGCATTAACAATTTCAAGAAAACTTAGGTCACTTTGCAACTTGCGGATTAATCTTTACTCAGCTTTATTGTCGAAGATATTTTAGATAGAGTCGGGCCAACTATTTTTCCCGACAACTTCATTGTAGGTCTACTACGAGGCGGATTTTAAGGTTCCCTTGATTCCTGGCCATCTGTTCTATCGCCCGCATATTGGTTAATTATGAAAGAGGTGAACTCGTGATGAAAGTTGGTGGTGAGAGCTACGAATTCAAAACTCAAGAAAGTTGGGGAGATCAAGGGGGCAATAAGTTGAAGCCCAAGGCTAATGAGGATGTTTGCCAAGTGGAAAAGATGCTCGACCAATAGGAGGCAAACAAAAAAACTGATGAAAAGCCTTGAGATAACTCGTCGAGTGAATGACGTTAAACAAAACGCTAGATGGGGGGCAATCCATCTTTTTTATTGCATTGTTGTTTAGGAGTTTTTGTGCTTTCTTATGTTATAAAATAGGGATAATTGCATATTGCTACACTGTATTTGTCACCCTTTACAATTGATTAACATGTACTCTCTTTTTTTGTAACTTTTAGCTACTCTGTACATTTTCTACCTCATTCTAAATTAGATGGTGGAGATCTCATAAAATACAAATTCATATATATCATTGATTTTTGGAACCGAAAATTGTCGTCGATGGTGGAGATCGAGCCGATCAACTCGTTGACTTCGACGGTGAGGGGTGGTGCTCCGTTGCTGATCTGCTCCAGCATCCATCGGTGTTCCTCTTCACCTATTCTGCCCATCCAATCGCTGGTCAGAGCTCTTCTCCATCTTCAGCGGTCTGAGACAACCTTTATCTCTGTGCGTCTAGATTTGGCCACCGCGCGAGGTGAGAGAGGTTTGAGATCAGCTCTCCTCCATTGCTCCATTGTGTGGATTGATAGGGTTGGGTTGTAGATGGGAAAGAGAGAGGGTTTGTATGGAATGAAGAGATGATATTATTATTATTATTATTGTTCTAAAATAAGAAAAACTAAATTTAAAGGGCAATTTGATATTTTTCTATTTTAACTGACAGTGAGATGGACGGAATGGTTTGGCGAAAGTTGAAGGTAGTTCAAAGTAACAAAAAATAGTTTAGAATGTCTCATTGCAAAATGATTCAAGTTGAGAGTAGGTAAGTGTAATTTCCCCCTAATTTAATATAATATGCAGACTTCAATTTAAGTAGATGTACATTTTCTAGTGATAGAACCTCATTATAGTTTTGACAAGAATAAGATGATGCAAAAGAAAAAGCCGCCCCCATGTATATTTCACATTCTATCATCAGCCAATACAAAAACTTGATCCGATCCGTCCAAGTTGAGTTGAGTTGAGTTAAGAGTCTGTACAAGTATTTACACAGATTCAAACAACACAGTTACAAGCAAGGAAAGAAAACAAAATAAAAGTGATGAACAAGGAGAGAGCTGGGAGGGCTAAACTTGACTGTATGTGCAACTGCAGTCTGCAGATGATGCTGCTTCCTGGGAGGCTGGGATTATGTTTCTTTTGAAGGGGCTGGAGGAGGAAGGCACCTTTTAGAGAAAAATGTGGCTATGCTTTTACCTCTCTTCCCTATTTTCTCTGCGGGTTCAAAACAATATTTATTTGTGAATGAAAATATCCACTATGAATATTGTTTAACTGATACAAGCAAGCCACCAAGCAAAGCATACCTGGTGAATTTGACATACCAAGCTTATCCAGGACATCTTTCTTCACCTGCATCGGCATCAGCATCAGTATCAGAAAAAGTTCAAAACCCGTAACCATCAACTTCAATTTCAATTGTTCTTTCTAAGCAAACAGTTATAATAACAATACCAGAAGCACATGCATGATAGTTATGACCACTAACCTGCCAACGATTATCCACAAAATCTGATATCTCACGTACTTTATTTCTCAGATGGGACTTCGGAGTGGCAGGGAACTTAATTTGCAAAGACTCTACCACCTTGTTGATGCCCTGAGAACATGACTGGATTGTGGATGCCTAAATGATCAAATCATGTTAACCGTTAATTCACAAGAAGGATGTACTTTCAAAATGAAATCAAACCCATATAACATTGTCCTTAAATTATCTACCCTGGAGAAGTCATATGGTGTACAGTACACAACTTACAATTGCTGGCAAATCCAAGTCCGGCATGGCAGTTGACACTGACGTGCTGCTGCCTATGGTAGACACGTCTTCATTCTCATTGTGCATGATATCCATTCCTGAAATCTCTACTGGAGACCCACCAGGGAACCAACACATACTGAGGGCTTGCAGACATGTTTGCTCCAACTTGGGTGTACCGCTGAGGTCTTCTGCTGCCAAGAGCGGGACCTTTTCATGCATTAGATTTGATATTATCAAAGGCTGATTTTTCCTAAGGGCATACTCTGTTAAATTGTGCAGATACTTTTGTCGTCGAAGCAACACGTTGAACTCTTCACACTCTACGTCCTTGCATCCAGGTGAACTTCTGGCTTCATCAACTGCACGATCAGTTTCCATTCTGTCAACTTCTACCCCCTGCAAATGGACATGGTAATGGTATTGGCTTCAACAATAACCAGCTTGGACAGAATGTAACGACAATGAGAAAACAGCAAAAGTGACTGGTATCTATTTTAAAATTATTAGAATTAATTATGTGGGGTTCCTTGATAAGATTGTTGATTAAGTTAGGTAGGTGCAGTGTGCCATATTCTACAACTACGCAATTTCGTATCCACTTGTCCCACTGGCTTACCTCATTTTCTGACAGATATCCATCAGGTACAAAAAAGCCATCTTCACTTTCATCTTCATCATCCGCTTTCAAACATTCTTCTTCTTCATCTTTATCACAATCTGAGAGACTTTCGCCCGGATCCTCCTGCGCAATGAGAATGTTAGTTTTAAAAATAGCATTATCCAAATATGCACACTTGAATACAAAACTGAGAAAGTACCTCCTCCCATTCTTCATCACTATCTATTTCATATTCCAAGTCCGGATCCTGCCTCAATGGGTGTCGCGGTCCTATGATATGGCTGGATGAATAGAATAAAAAAAAATTAGAATGATATTCTGCAAAGAGAAGAAAAGAGAGGAAAGAGCGAAAGAAAATAAAGATACTAGAATGTTTCTATCACGGACAATTCAAGAATACCTCAATTTCTGGGCTTTTTATGTCAAAACAATGATGAACCATACAACCAAAAAGTAGTAATTAATTGCAAAACTTGAAACAGTCGAAAGAAGTTATGCATCCAAGACAAGATCAAAAAGCAAGAGTTTTAGCATACATGTCACGAATGAGACGTACGGACGTACCAAAATACCAAGATATCAAGGCTGGAAAACAATAATATAGGTGTATAAATAAAGCAGAAACTGATAACCAAGCCTACCTTTTCTTAGGCCATATACCATAAAATGCTGGCCTATGGCTTTTATCAAATTGCAACAACTGCTTTCTCTTCTTGCACTTAACAATAGAAAAAGGTTTCTCATCAGTTTCTCCCCACCCATCAACATGCTTCTCCATGCCCAGCTCATCATCGCCAGCTGACCCTTTACTGGTCGTGAGCTTAAGCTCCTTAAAAAGTTCAGTCTTAGGCTTCTGACGTTGACCCCAGGTCTTATGGTTTGAACGAATTGATTGACCCAAGCAACGCCAAGAAGTTATGTGTGACCTGCAAAATGAAAGAAAACCCACTTAGATAACAAAGCTTATAACTTTGAAAGGTACAAAAAACAAGGGCACCTACTTGCGGATATAATCAGTATTAATCTCATCATTTGATGAAAGAACCCGATCCATTGACACGGTAACTTCCTCAATTGCCTTCTCACTCTTTTGGACCAAGGAATCAGATATGGATGTTTTGGTCAAAGATTGGTTATTTTGGCATGATGAATCAGTCTTGCTTCTTTTGAGAAAGCGTTCCATAATTGAAGCCTGCTTCTTTATAGCAAGCTTCTTTTTAAGTTCAGCGTCTTCTTTTTCACGACGGCGTTGATCCTTCTCAGCCTCCTCTTGCTGCTTTCTTAGCTGCTTCCTCATTTCAGACTCTTCTTTTCCACTGCGCTTTTCTGCCTCTTCTTGTAACTGTTTCAGCTCCTTCTCCTGATATACAAAAAATGGAAGGGGAAACATTAGCAAAAGTCCAGATAAATCAAGGAACAGTTACATTGACAAGAGCTCAGAGAATCAAGTTAAAGTCAATAAGTCCCAGTATGGACATGAAAAAAGGTTCACAAAATAATATAAAGAAAGCAAGTTTGCATCCAACACAATTTGAAGAAAACAATTATATTCGACATTCCTTCCTTAACAAATAACAGCATGTTCTACTTATTTAATCCCGCCACTCAAACCTGTAGAGAGCAATTATATGAAACCAAATTATACACATTTTGACATGGCATATACCAAACTTGAACATATTTGGATCCATAACAACCAACAAGCAACCGCTTCAACAATATTACACTCACGCTATGGCACTTTTCTTTCTGAAGTTCTCGGTCCAATCTTTTCTTCTCCTTCTCAGCTTCTCGCTTCTTTTTCTCCATTTGCTTAACTAGCAGTTTCTCCTCTCGTTTTGCATCTTTCTCAGCCCTACCGAAGTAAAAGGTTCAGCAAGTATATAGAATATAATAATCACAGAGAACTTTGGATCAACAATTATATATACATGTCTACTCCATTCTTCTGCATCATGTTGTCCACCAGCAACCTAATATCAGCCTCATTCATTACTTTACCAAGCTTTTCTGAAACTTTTAGCAGGTCTTTTTTGTAGTTCTGACTGCTCTCAACCTTCTGCAATATGGCTATCATATCTGAAACAAACAGCAAGCCTAAGCAACATTCTTTGCACCTCTTAAAATTAAGAGCTGAAAGTATCCAGTGCAATCCATGTAGGTTCCTCCACAATGACCAACTAAAAATAAATTCAACTTAAAATGCAAAAACAGAAAGTTCAAAGAGCACCACCACTATTCATTGTGCAGACCCTATACAAACTGTGAGAAGCACATGAAACATGTGAAATGAAATTATGCAGTGCAAAATGCCAAAATCTTATACGTTGAGAAAAGGAAATGAAACATAAATGATACAATTCTTACATAATAAAATGAGAGTGATATTTCAAAAGACTTAACCACCAAAGTAAACATAGAAGATAGATAACCAACAAGACTAATGGTGCAAAGTTGTCGCGCACTTTGCAAGCAACATAGTGGGCTTCAGTTCTGTTTCTGTAATTTCACTTCTCTGCTCTGGCTCAAAATTAGCTAGGCCTTTATCTTTGAATAATGGACTGAAGGGATAACCTTCAAACAACTAAACAAAGAGCTTTCCTCTTTGCTTTGGCTTCACTAAGAATATGCCCACTAGCTCAATTAGTGTAAATTACTATGAAAAAATCCTACAAAGTTTGGATTATTTAAGTGTTTCTCTCATTCTCACCATTATCAAAGTAGTTGTGATGACACGAGGAAGGCATATTCAGGAAATATCAAGTACCGGAACCAAACATAAATAAATACAATAAAGTAGGTGGCGTCATTAGCCTTGTGGTGAATATTTTCATAAACTATGATAAATTAGTACACAAAAATTAGAGATAATACAGAACAAAAAAATAACCTGCCTTCTTACTAAGTTGAGTAAAAGTCAAACCAAGTGAACCACTAACAAAGCCATCCACATCAAGTTAGATAAACTAACCATAAATAGCAGCAATCCTCTCTTGAATCTTTTTTCGACAAGAACGTCTAATTTTCAATGCACCGCGAACATGTACTGGCATCATCTTTACATCTCTTGTCTACGTAACAAACAAAGACACCAATTAAGAAAAAAAGTACACCCAACAAAATATACTAAGAGCGAATAATCAAAGTAAATTTCATAGTACTGGAAACACAACACTTATTTACAAGACTTCCAATAAACATGGGCATAAAAAGTGTTGAAGTTTTACAAAAAGAAACGAGAGAAAAATAGACAATTGAAGAAATTAAATATGGATGAAAGGAAGTCAAGGGACATAAGGTGAAAATGATAAAGGACTTGGTAACTCAACACACAATTCAGATTGTGTTAAAAATATTGTAGTAAAATTAAAAAATATTGTTAGTTAAAGAACAAAAATCATAATTGGGGAAAAATTGATAACCCATACAAAACAGAATTAAGGAGACCTGATTGATTACAGTAGATTGGAGCATCAAAAAGTTTACCATACTTGAACTAGGAATTGATTAGGAAAAGAAACATATTATGTACACCCAATTCAAACAGTGGCTCGATGATCACAAGAATCAACATACTACATGACTCCATTAGAATGAAGCAAAGACAGACATGGGAAAATTGTAAGCAACCATGATGGACTTCAACGGCACAAAAGAAACAAGCTCCAAAAGGAAACATTGATTCTATGTGTCCACTGTCCAGTGTATACAGTGGCAGGAATAAAATGAAACAAGACAAAAATTAAGTAGATTCGACATAACCGACGAATTTATCATATCTGAAGATGGTACTAATTAAAAGGACAAATAAAATATTAAATAAACCTGATTATAACGGCAACTTGAGGGCAATAACATCAACATACCACTGACCTTAGTTGGAATGTACAATCAATGAAAAGTAGGCACAAAAAAATGGAAAATTTGAACACATTCATGATAAATTACACACGACAAAAGAAGTAAACCTAAACGGAACTTGAATTCAATGCACAGCTCAATATGGTAGCAGGAAAAAAAAATCCCAAACTCAAAAAACAATTAATTGGAGTAACATTTACGCTACTCTAACATGGAATAGATTAAAAAAGCAAATTTACATATACAAAAGCAGAATACTAACTTGTAGACAACAAGGATTAACATAATGCATAACTAGATTGGAACAAAGATGAGGTTATAAGAACATAAAAAAAAGAGGGAATTTGACGAATGCCATGATCAATCAAACCCACCAAAAGCAATACAAGAGGAAACATGCATTCAACCCATCCACTACATACAAAGACATGAAAAATAACAAAGATATCAGATATTCAAGCAGAACACAAAATCAGAAACCTACTTATCTAACATACAACCACATTACCAAATTTGACAAATTTAAACCCAATGAACCCGAAATTTCATTAAAAAAAAAAGGACCAACACATTAATTAACCAGATTCAAACAGACCCAAATTTAAAAGTGGAGCAAAAATGGAGAAATCCAAATCACCTCCCAACACCAAAGGCACGAATCAGTATCGTCCTCGAGAATATCAGCCTCCTCATTAGGCAACCCATACATCACCCTCTGCCCAACAGAAACCACACTACTCTTCACACTCGCCGCCGAAATTCCAGACCCATTTCTCATCTCCTTGACCTTCTCATAAACCTCCTCGACCAGCTTCGACAGCGGCAACTTGCTCTCCTCCAGAAGCACCGGAATCGCCGCACTGACCGACCCGAAATCGCCGGCATTGACTTCCAGCTTCCGATCCATGACCTCCCTGAAGTACGCGAACAACCCATCGATCTCATTCCTCAAAACGCCGATTTGGGCCTCTCTCTCCTCGCGGGTCAAGCTCTCCAGCGCCGACGACGCCCGCTTCCTCTTATGCGACCGCTTGACCTGATCTTGAGCGGCCATTGCCAGAGAAAAGCTCAAAAGCTCAAAACCCTAACCCCAGCTCTCTGGAATCGGACACGAAAGAGAGAGACTGTGCGTGGGTCGGTGAGAGTGAAGAAGGCAATGAGACGCAGAGGTGTTGGGGTTGGTGAAGGACAAAATGAGGAGATTATGGAGCGACCAACAGGTTGCTCTGGCTCTGGGTTTTTATTTTCTTGGTTTTTTCCAATTTCATTTCCATGCTCTTCTTCAACTGTTTTGGATTATTCGACTACGGTACGGAGTATATTGTTTTTTTATATTTTTAATAACAATTGTTTTTTCGATATTTGTGGGGATAAATATATATTCCCGCCGCGAGATGTTTGGCGCTTTAAATTTGTACGTTGGACACGTGTGATTTTCTTCGGACGCATGATCTCGGTAATGGTTTTTAAAAATAAAAAAAAATATTACACAGTTATGAAATAACAACAGGTGATAATAATTTGATAAAAGAAAAAAAACAACAGGTGATAATGATACAGTTATATTGGAAATTTGTTATATTGCACATCATACCATTCGTATATAAACAATTTGTTTTTGTTAGATAAAAGAATAAAAAAATTATATGATTATACACACAAAATTAAAAATTAAAATAACTAATAACAAGGTGACACGTTCATCAAGTCAATCCTGACATGTGGGCATACTCAAGTAGAAAGCACGTAGTGATTCAATCTTGAGTCGGGTTGGACTTACGAAGCAAAATTTGGGGCGAGAGTCCACGTGCACTCCCTTAAAACCAAAAGGAGAGACAAGCGAACACAAAAAAAATCTCAGCTCAAGTGGCAAGAGCATCCTCATCTCAGCCCAGTCCAAAGTTTAAGACCCCTCAGATGCACATAAGCCAATCGATATTTTTGAACTTTCTCAGGCCAAGCCAAAAGCCCACATCCACAAGCCAGCCCGTCCGCGAGAAGGCCCAATGTCCGCACAACCTCTCATTCGCACATGCATCTACGCCCACGGCTACGAGCCCATCCATCCGCGAGAAGGCCCAACGTCCGCACAACCTCCCATCCGCACATGCATGTCTGCAATCCTCTACTATACGTCTGGATACAAACATAATTGACAACCTCCCATCTGTACATGTATGTTCACACTCCTCTACCATGCTGTTGTCTACACTTGAACAATGCATCATGCATCAGGACTCCTTGGCCCATCCGAATACCTTCCCCAACACCCATCCGGACATATACACATACACGAAAGTATCATGCGCCAACCTCTTTTTTGAACTTCTTTCCCACCATCCAGAAGCGAGCTCGTATGCACATAGAATAAATCGGACGCGCTCCTCTCATGGACGCGCTCCCCACCAACATGCTTCGTGCAAACATATCTCCCTCGTGAACATACTCCACTTGAGGACATCTTGTGGATTAACATTGATTAATCATTTGCACACATGTAATTTTGTAATATGTGTTTTGTATTATGGATTAAATACTCTACAGGCCCCTCATCTATAGGATAGTCACCACACAGGTCCACCGACAAATAATGTTACTCCAGTAATCCCCGGACTCTATTTTTATTGGTCACGCGGGTCCTTTCGTTACTTTAACTTAACGGAACCGTTAACGTCGATGACGTGACGCCTATGATAACTCGCATTTTGTGCTAGTTATTAGACCCTAAATCATGCTTAACATGCC
>JAYMTF010003844.1:0-14337 GCA_036897485.1 Pelargonium nanum | reverse complement strand
GTGAGGGCAAAAAGAGGAAATGAACTAACCCGAACAAGGATTTTGTACTGGAGGGGATGAGGAAGCTTGTAACCGGCGAAAAGAACATCCTCGTCCCTGTGCAATTGCCTAGAAAAAAACAATTAGGGTTAAATAAGCTGAAAATTCACGAAAACACATAAATAGGTCGAAAATGGACCAAATTAGAAGGTGAAACTAATGAGTACATGCGGATAATGTTTCCGATGGTGTGGTCCTCCCTCTCGATCGTGAAGGAAGCGGCATTGATGATCTTCGTGTCTCTCTCGTACGAGACCCTAAAAGTGACAATGATAGAGTAACTTTCATAACGGAAAAAAAAATATTGTTGTATAGAAGAGGAAGAAGATGAAGTTACTTCTTGGTGCCTTCGGGGACAACAAATCGCTCGTAACGGTCGGGGGCGTTCATGGCTCCTTCACCTGTCTTTCCACAGCTCTCTCTCTAGTATGAGAATGAGAATGATAATTCGGAGAGAAAAGGACCGAAATGTCTTTTATATATAGGAGATATTGCATTTGCAGGTCCTGAACTATTCTTTTTTTGCATGTAAGTACTCTAATTCTTTTTTTCAACAAATATATACCCTAAACTTTTTTGAACTCGTTTTGTTTCATATCTCTTAAACACCGTTTCTAGATAAAAAAAAAAAATAAACTTAAACACCGTTAACAATTTTGTGAAATGAAAAACATACCCTTATAAATATCTCGACACTAATAATAAATCTAATGTTAGAAATGACCTTAAGGTGATTGTACTTGAACTTCTACACACAATTATTGGGCCAATATGGTGTTGCATCTAGAAATCACCAGAGTGATGGGTCAAGGACAACAATAGAGATTCAGGGGAGTTATAACTCCATTTTTGGGACACGATCCTTGGTGAATGGGCGCCACCAACACGTTAGGGATGACAACACAAGTCTAATAGTGTATAAGTTGTGACCATACAAGACCGTTCAAAAGGACCATACCATGTTTCGAACATCTATCCGCACGGGAGCCTCCAACGGGGACCTCTTTGTTGGGACGCGCTTCCCAATTAACGGAGACCACCAGCACAATCGTGAAGATGACACTAGTCTAACGGTGTTGGAGTCGTGGCCATACCAGACCATTCAAGTGTTTGTATAAGGTTTCGAAGGTCTGCCCACATGGGAACACCCCCCCCCCCGGAATCGACGTGGACCCCTTACCTGGACGCCCTCTTCAGTGAGCGAAGACCACAAACATGTTTAGGGCGATAACATAAGGCCAACATCTCAAGAGATGTGGTCATACAAGACCGTTCAGAGGTCCATATCAAGTTTCAAAGGTCGACCCGCATGGGACCCCTCGATGATACCCCATTTTTAGAAGAAAAGACTATTTGGACGTCTGGGACAACGATAAAATTCCAACAAAGAAGAAAGTCATGACCATACGGACCTGTTGGGAGGTTTATATTGGGTTTCGAAGATCAACATGCATAAGACCCCCCGACGGGGTCCCTTTTTTGGGACACGCTCATCGGTGAGAGAAAACCATTGGCATATCGATTTGACGATACGAGTCCAATGATAGACTAGGCGAGTCTATCCGAAGGTTTCCAAAATACATTAAACAAGACCTTGACAATGGGGCCCATTTGTCATATCTCAATGTTCACAAGAAGGATGACGTCATCACTACATCATCATGGTGACACTAACGCCATATCATCATGATATCATCATATGCATGCTAAAGTCATCATTTGGCTCATGCATCATCAAACTCATTTGCAACCAATCACGACGCGTCGCATCGCCTCCATCATCTTAGCGCTATGAGTATAGATACCTCCTCAAATAACATATTAACAATTTAAATTCCTCTTTATTTTCTCTCATCTCTAGAAATCTTAGTCATCGTCTCTAGTTCTTCATCAACGTTTGTTTCTTGAACAACCGTCGGTCCTTTTTTGATCGGCGGTGGTTCAATCCCTTTTTACTCGCATTATTTTATTGAATAAATACATATTTGATTAGACTTGTTCTTTGTTTAATTCATTATCACTACTAGCTCTTTGTCTTCAATCCGATAGCAGACGCCGTGTTATCATCTCTGCTTTCACTATATGCTACGTTGTGAGAATATGTGTACTATATGTAGATTGACTCGTATCTTACCCGATTTGTTTGTCTTCCATTGTTGTAAGATATTTTATTATTATCATTATGAGCATGTGAGTTATACTGTTGTGCGTCAGATAGTTTTGAAGAGAACATGAACTTAGTCTTATTATTCTAATATTGCAGTCAATATTTCATCAAACTACATGATAGCATGATATCATGAACATTCAAAATATGTGAATCAAGTTACTCATAATAAAATATTTAATTTTATGTTAAATATGTTCGTAATCGAGTATGTAATTTTCTGTTAATTTTAATAAAACTAATGTTTCCATAAATAATAACATCTTTATAGTGTCTCTCTTTTATTCTCTGTCGTTTTGAGAGTCGGTTAGGATTTTTGTTCGATTACAACTGCTTTTGATTTTCAAAGCGACGACGCAGTTTCTTGGATTTGCAGATAGCAAATTGCGGTCTGTCTCATTAAGATAACGAATCTTGTTTTGATAGCAAGTTTGGGTTGTTGAGGCTTAATTTGCAGTGCGGCGTAGATTCACGTTAAGTTTTCTTTTATTGGTGTGCGTGTTAGGCAGCAGGAGGCGGTTGCAGAAAAGGAGAAAATGACTTGAAAGGTGGTTGTTTGACCAACGTCATCGGATCAACATTCGAGTTTGGTGTCGAATCAGATGACAAACCCGATGATTGCAAGGGGCCGTTGACAAAGCCATCCACGCGGTCGCCTTGAACTCCAAGTGCAATCATTGTCAGTTGTTCGTGCTCTTCAGGCTGGAGGGGAGGATTCCACAACTTGATAATTCAGGCTGATGGGGAGAATTCCAGTGCTTTGGTTTGATTATTCAAAATGTTTTAGCCGTTATGGCTCAGTTTGGTAGTGTCAATTTTCTATTTTCGGGTTGGTCTGTGAACCGAGTGACCCACGAATTAGTTAGATTTTCGATTTTTTGTCAATTTTTTCTTGGTGAGTTGATTTTTAAACCTCCAGTTTTATATCTTTGTTATCGTTTGATTGAAATTAATAAAGTATTAGTTTTTTTGCATTAAAAAAAAACATCTTTATAGCAATGACATGACAATTTGGCTCTCTAATTTAAAATCCCCCACTTTGACGTAGATCAGTCTTCATACTCGTACTCACCTTATCAATCCCACGCCTATAGATCTCGCTCGCTAGTCGCTACCAACCAAAACAACAGAAACAAACAGCCCATAAAAAAAACTCTCAAATTTCACTCCAAAAGCCCCTCTATTTATCAATTTTATTCCGTTTTTTCTTTTATTATTATTTACAATAAAAATACTTGTCATTAAAATTCCGGAGCTCAAAAATTCAAAATCAAATCAAATTCCCTGATGGCCTTTCACGTAGCTTGCCCAATTACATGGTACAGTCCTCTATTTCTCGCGCTCTTTCTCTTACACTCTCTCGCAATCTCGCTACTCTTCACTCTCTCACCTTCTCTCATTCTTCTTCTTGTTGTTGCAGTCGCAAAATCTGCTTCTGTTCGCTAGGGTTTCCCCGGACTCTCCACGGCGACGCGTCCCACAATGGCTTCTTGGATCAGGTGTTCAAGATCCAGAACTTTATCAACGATCCATGGAGAGACGGCCGGCAGAGCGCCGCCGGAGGAATTTCAACCGTACAGGTCGCTGTCCCGAGAGTTGAGCCCCTGCCTCCCCCGCCGCCACCTGCGCTGCTTGTGGTTGACGGTGCCGATGCCGACGAGGCTGCGGCCGCTGTGTCCGCACAGACCAAGCGAGTCGCGCTCCAGAGGAAGGCGGCGGCGGCGATGGTTGCTGCCGAGGATTATGCCAGGCGCTTCGAGTCCGGGGATCTTGCGGTGAGGTTTACTGAATTGGTGTCGATTTGTTTCTGAATTTTTGAAATTAGTTCTTTACTTGATGCCATTGAGGCATTGACATTCTATTGGTGCCAATTTTTCATTGCCATTTTATTTCTGGTATGTTTTCAATATGTTTGATTATAAAATAAAAGTTAAGCCCTTCAACTATGAGCTAAACCTTTTAGTTATGTTTAAGAGCTAAGAAGCTAACATTTGTTATTAAACCGAGAATGAACTTTAAGGAGATAGAATCCATCAAGAATTTGTTATTACAATGACAACTTAACTTAAGAAAACTATGTCATCATAGAAACCATAATCTGTGCAGGTATAAATGTTAAGGTTATGAAAAGTGGTGACAACATGTTTACTCTCAAAAGGGATTTTTTCAAACTTAATTAGGAAAGAGGTGAAGGTATCCCTTCCGTAATCACGGGATGTTTCAGTAATGGCTTTACTGTTACAGCATGGTCCTCTGCCTCAACTCAAATTTTGCAACCTGCTAGGCTAGTGAAATGATTAATTTGGTTATATGTCTTCTGTGGTCTTGTTGCCATTAGTGATTGTGTTTTTATTAGCACAGGATGCTCCAAAAGATCCTCTTGGTGAAGAGCAGGTCCTGTCCAATGTGAATGTAATGTGCCGACTATGTTTTTCTGGTGAAAATGAAGGAAGTAAGAGAGCGAGGGGGATGCTTTCATGCAGGAGTTGTGACAAGAAGTACCATAGAAGCTGCTTGAAGACTTGGGCTCAGCATAGAGGTAAGGCTTAAGTGCTTAACTGCCTCAAAACCTTCTGAGATTGCGAGTTATATTACATGTTTTGATGCGTGCCTGACTTGCAGATTTATTTCATTGGAGTTCATGGACTTGCCCCTCTTGCCGAACTTGTGAGGTAATCCATTTTCTGTACTGGAGAACTACTGTTCTTTCTTTCCATGAAAGTTGCATTAAGCAATAAAGTTGACTTATCTTTACTTTATTTTCTAATATTCTTTCCACGAAGATAAAGTCATAAATGGTGAAGCTGAAGTTCTTTAGATGCTGTATCCATCAGTGTTACTGTTGGCATGTTAGTTAGTTCTATAATCTCCTTACATTTTTGTGCCTATTAATGTTTTCAGGTGTGTCGGAGAACTGGGGATCCAAATAAGTTCATGTTCTGCAGAAGGTGTGATGGAGCCTATCATTGTTATTGCCAGCAGCCTCCACATAAGGTGTGCTATCTACTGCTTAGTGCTCAATTACAAATCTAGATCCCAATATCATGCTGAATGCTTATCTATGGACAATGCAGAATGTTAGTTCTGGACCATATGTATGCCCCAAACATACAAGGTGTCACAGCTGTGGATCAAATGTCCCTGGAAATGGTCTGAGTGTGAGGTATTGAATCTTGGTGATGTTCCTTGGCATCTTAATTGTTTGATTTGGTACTATACCTCTTGTATATTGCAACTCCATGGGAATTATTGTTGATTTCTCCTATGAATGTCCTGCCCCTAAACTTACAGGTGGTTTCTGGGATACACTTGCTGTGATGCTTGTGGAAGATTGTTTGTGAAGGGGAATTATTGCCCTGTTTGTTTGAAGGTATATTTTTTAGTGGAAAAAGTCTCATTTGTTAATGGTGCGGTGACACACACACACACACAAAATAATTGTCTTGAATTCCTTTTTTGGAAAAGATTAAGAACTGAGTTAGTGTTGGACATTTCTTCATGTACTCCCATGTGCATTTGTTGTAACAAACTCAAAGGCTTATGAATTATAAGGATATTATTGGCAATTCATATAAAACTAACTTCTTGAAAAGGTAAGTGGACAGTCATTTTGGGACAAAGGTAGTGTATGTTATTTTTCTATTGGTCATTATTTTTATTTATTTATGGAATTACCATCCTTTAGTTCCTCATCTCTGTTTCCTCTTACCTTCTTTTGTCTGTGCGGATGCAATTATGATGTATTTTCAAGTCTAGTTTGTACTCACAAATCGAATGGTGCCTAACATTGTAGGTTTATAGAGACTCAGAGTCTACACCAATGGTTTGCTGTGATGTCTGCCAGCGCTGGGTGCACTGCCAGTGTGATGGCATCAGGTTTACTGCTGCCCTTCTAATTTAAACCAAATTACGTTGTTCATGTTTTCTTCTTTTTAGTTGTGCATCAAGAAAAACAAAACCATGTATCTATAACACTTTGACTACTGATGATGCATATGGATGATACTGGAACTTTCCCCTTCATTTCAGTTATTCATTTGAGGTGTTAACGTACAATGTAATAGATGGGATGGACATAATGGTGATCATTGGTGATTTCTAGCTCCTTTTGGATGCACCTGCATTACCAGTGCAGGTTGCTTGGTGCCAATAACATGACTTGTATTTACATAGTATGCACAATTAGGAATTTAGGATTTGATAGATCGTAGCGAGAGCCAAGAGGGACCAAAGTATAGGTCGTGAAGCTAGTAGAAGATATGCTTGTTTAAAGTTCTAGATCGGTGGATGGATGATCCTATGTGTGGCTGTGTGCTAATTTAGGTGAAAGTGAAACACAAATATATCCTTGATAACAGGAAGTCATTCATGGTTGGCAATTGATGGATGGATGATCATATGTGTGCTAATTTAGGTCAAGTAAAAAAAAATATCCTTGAGGACGGGACGTCATTTATGATTGGCAAATCTTGGTGTGGAAGATTTGTTTATATCTAATAGAAAAGCATCTTAGGAGGTGATCAATAGAGATGGTGAAATCATTGATTCTAATGAAGTAATGATGCATTGGTAAATCCCTTATAGGATTTGCGACTTGAAATTTGTGTAAATACTTGAGTTTAATCTTTACCCTGACACCAAATCCTGATATGCTGGAGTAAATTCACCGCGGCCTTCACAGAAATGGCCCTCAGTTAATATTCTGGAGTTGTATTACTTATTCGAAGAGAGTAGTAATTGCGTGTAATGATCAATATTTTGGAGCAAAAGCATCGCTATTTCAGCCATGGTATGTCATTTCTTTGTTATCGTAGGAAATATTGAAACTTGAAATCTACCCTTGTCCTTCACTGATTATGAGTCCCACAGATGTAAATATTGCATATCATGGAACAGTGAGTTAAAGCTGTTAGTGAAATCTCTTTCTCTTATGTAGAGCTACCCATTTGCGGATCCCTTACCTAAGAATGTTCCGCGTTACTAATTCTTTTTCTCTGAAGAAAGCATTAGGTGAACTGGTTTTTTACCTGTAATATGTTTGATTACTGATGACTGACATGTATGTTTTGCAGTGATGAAAAGTATTTGCAGTTTCAAGTTGATGGTAATCTCCAATACAAATGTGCCACATGTCGCGGCGAGTGCTATCAGGTTTGTACACAATTAAATAGTTTCACTTTTTTGTGCTTCATGGGGATATATTACCTTGCAACTAATTAACACTTGTGTTTGGTAATCTGCTGCTCAGATCAAAGATCTTCAGGATGCTGTTCAAGAGCTGTGGAGGAGAAAAGATGTAGCTGATCAAGATCTAATTGCTAACTTAAGGGCTGCTGCTGGGTTGCCAACTCAAGAAGAGACATTTTCTATTTTTCCCTATTCAGATGATGAAGATAATGTACCCTTAACATCAAAGAATGAGTTTGGGCGTACTCTAAAGTTCTCTCTCAAAGGATTAGTTGATAAGTCACCAAAAAAGACCAAGGAATATGGAAAGAAATCTTCATATAAGAAAACTAAGAAAAAAGGATATCAGACACCTTCAATCAGGAAAAAGGAACCATATCAGATTTTAGAAGGGCCAAATGATGTGCATTCTTCTGGGAAGAGCTTCGATGGTGACAAGAATGGTGATATGCAGTCCCTTGAAATTGAGGAGCATGATATTGTTTCTTCTCCTGTTGCTGGAAGTCCGAATCAAGCAGGGCTTCACTTTGTCAATCAGCCAGAAGTTGTGAAACATAAGTTCATTGATGAGGTGATGGTGAGTGAGGAAGATAGGAAATCTAAACCTGTCCCAATCAAAGGTAATAAACCTCATGGTTTAGATAGTGGAGAGGATGCTGGGAAATTTGCTAGCAAGTCAAAGACTGTGAAGGCAAACAAATTGGTTATAAATCTGGGGTCAAGAAAAATTAACTTAACCAAATCTCCTAGCTCTGATACTTCAAGTTTCCATAGAGAGCGAGATTTGATGGCCTCCAATGGTATGCCATTCGTATGATATTTAACCTTTTCATAATCGTTTTTGTTATGGTGTTCTATTTCTGTCATGGCTTATGTGGGTCATATTCCTTAATAGGTCGTGAAGATGCACATCAGCATAGAAAAAGGGACAAGTTAATGGCAGATGGGCATGATAGCATCACTAACTGTGCTGATGGTAACGGTGATAGATAGATACTTTCTTTACTTGATTGGACAATGAAAACTACGTATTTGAGTTATAATTTGCTTACTTTTTGTGTGTGTGTGTGTGTGTATGTGTTACTTGCAGGAGACAGAGTTGATTACTCTAGTCAACTGAAAGGCTCAAATCTTTCAGGGAGAGACGAGACATTTATAAAGTTGGGAAGAGTTAAGCCAGAAGTGAGCATTGCTGGTGAATATGACACCACTCTTTCTGACTACTCTTTGAGCATAATGGGAAAAAGAAACAGTGGGAGAAGTGTGGATGGATCAGGGCTTAAAGGTGAAGCCCCTACATTAAGAAAACAGTTGGAAGGCAAGCCAGACATTCAAAGTAAAATAGATGATGATTGTTCTCCCACACCTGTTTCTAATTCTGTACCAAAAGAATCTAAACTTTCGCTAAAGTTCAAGATTAGGAATCCTCAACTGGAAAATGGCAATTCTTCAGTTCAACATGGGGAGGAAGAAAGAAGTTTTATCAAGGGCCAAAGGTCAAAAAGAAAGCGACCATCACCCATCATGGAGAGAACGTTGTTTGATGAAGATCAGAATGTCATGCAATCACACGACAATTTGCCAGTGGATGCGAGGATACTGAAAAGGTTGGGCAAAGAGTCAATTGGGAAGGTTGTTGAAGTTCATCATTCAGCTGACGATTCATGGTGAGTTTTTTCTTTGGTAAAGTCATCTGGATGGCAA
This sequence comes from Pelargonium nanum, assembly GCA_036897485.1. Taxonomy (NCBI): domain Eukaryota; kingdom Viridiplantae; phylum Streptophyta; class Magnoliopsida; order Geraniales; family Geraniaceae; genus Pelargonium; species Pelargonium nanum. Next base: position 5,240 of record JAYMTF010003844.1, on the reverse strand, counting down.
TATTATTGGAAATCATAGGCCCCTAGGGACAGTGTATCAATCATAAAATGATCCATTATCTACAAATTTCCCTTCGGATTAGAGATTCTAGGGAAGTTTAACTTTAACACCAAAACCCTATGGTGTAGTCAATATATTGCCAATTTGGTTTGTGCAAACTCTTTGTGAGGATCAATTTCCTAGAGTTGTCTCCTAGTGGTCTATACATTTACTTGGATCTTGTCTTTCCTTGTGCGATGAAAAAGGAAAGATGCATTGCCATCCTTGTGCTGAATGATGGCATACATTTCATATAATAAATGTTCTAGAAAATGTCAATGGTTTGCTTACTTTGTAGCTAGATTTTGGTGCATTATGGGTTGAAACCATTCATCTTTCCGTGCAGGCATAGGGGAGTGGTTTCTGATGTAATTCTAGGCACTTCAAAGTTATCCGTTACTCTAGACAACGGAAGAGTGAGGACATTGGAACTTGAGAACCAAGGGGTTCGCTTTGCTCCTCAGAAGCAGAAGAGGTCAAAAACACGAAGCTGAACTCTGCTTGTAAAGGGTGATCATGTCATTTGTTAGACCTCCTTGTGAAAACATAGTTCTCCGATACACAAGGCCATCCTAAGGAATCTGTATAACACTGGCATTGCATGTATCTTGTGCTCTGCTTGCTTGTTCATTAATTAATGTGTAGAACTAATTTTATCCTGTTAGGGCATTGTTTTAAAGGCAGGCTCTTAGTTTCTTCTATATCTAAATATATTTGAAGACAGAATAGTTGTTGATCGCTGGAGAACTGATGCATATTGCTTGGTTTGTTGAGGAAATATCGAAATCCTGTGCGCTAGTTGTGCTCTTGGCGGCAAAATTTGTGAAAAAAATTGAATTACCAGGAATTCTTGCTTGCAGCTGTATTGTAAGTGTTGTATCAAATTCCAGTTTTTTAACTGTGAAATAATATTCATGTCTGGAGATTGGTTATTGTCTAAACTGTCTGGAAAGTTACGTGCTTTGTGGTCTCTTTTCACGAATCGTTGAGCACTTTCTAATGCATTTTAAGCAAATTTTGGCTATTCTTTGTTCAGATCCACTCAGTTTCATAACATTATATAGAGAGAAGAATAAGAAAAAAATTCAAATATGTCATGCTAAATAACATTGTGTTGAAATGGTGTGTCAAAATATTATACAGGTGGAGGTGGTAAGTCTAGTAGAAGCCAGAATCCATCACAATTCTCTGAATCCAAGTCATCTTGAATTGCAAGAAAATGCAAGCCTCCGCAAGCCTTTTTTGCTTCTTCCCACGCTTCAGCCTCGGTTGTGGCTTCTGGAGTTTTCTTATAGGTAGCATAAACATACCGGGTTGCGATTCCCACAGACAGAATCAATGATGCCCGAGCAGCATCAGCTTCAACTGAATAGACTTCCAAGGCATTCATAAAAGCTGCATGTATCGTCCGCAAAGAAAGGATATGTAAGGACTTAGTTAATAGATCCCAAAATCATTGGTTAAAATGGAATAAAACTGCAAACATGAGAATGAGATAAATAGCAACAGCATTGAGTACAAGTACTTATGCAAAATCTAGAATTCCATAACATCTTCAAGAGAACGCAATCTCACTTTACAACCGGAGTGATGATAAAAAAGACTCGCATTGAAAAAATATAGAAAAAAGAAAAGGAAGCCAATCCTACGAATAAGGTTGATGTCTTAGTACGAGAAGTCCAACTCCTTATATGTAGCCCATTATTGAAAATTGACAATAACCATGTTGTTTAGTGAGTCGCTAGAATTACCAGCATAGGAAACCCGATGCCCAACTTAGTTTTCATGGGGAAAAGTAACAACCAAAATTTGCAGTCAGAATTGCAAATGGCAGGCCCCCTAGGGGGTGGCGCAATGGTCAAGACACACATCTCCACGTAGGAGGTCGTGGGTTCAAATCTCATTGCGTCGGGTGATGTGGGGTTTGGGTTAAGAGCTACCCCTGTTGTGTAGCTCAACTTAAAAAAAAAAAATTGCAAATGGCAGCTGCTGCCAAAAAATTGCGTGAGCAAGAAATGCATGGCTGTTTACCAAGTAAAAATCCATGCTGGTGGTACAAGCAAGGACCCAAAAATGCATAGTTAGTTGAGTTGAGACACTTATAAACCATCCGTGTCTTGTAAATCAGACCTTGGCATTCTAAGAAGAAATCAAGTTTCTGAAGATCACCCCAAAATATTTTGTGATCTGCATTCTATCAATTTAGCTATATCTAGGAACACCGTCACAGTAATTTTAAGAATATGAGCGCGAAATTGTGCTTGCCAATATCAGATACTTGTATGAATATGTTTGAGGACATAAAAACCTGCTAATGGTTTAGCACGTGAAGATGCAACAGACAACCCTGGAATCAAAGTCTTGTCATCAATTTCAATCCCCAATAAGTCCAAATCAAGACCTGCACCAAATATACGTCTGGTCTCCAAGGACGCCACTTCCTCTTTGATTGCTGTAAATAACCAATGTAACTGTTATCGTGATGCTGAAATATGTCATGAGAGAAAATTCAGGAATTAATAATGTATAACAACGCAACAACAAAGAAATCATTAGAGCCACATGTTCTATGAAGTATATTTATGAGTTTTTCATAACTGATTGGATTTGGATTTAAATCACAATTTCATTAAAAGCAAAAATTGTTGTTCCTTCTTTACCTGATAAAGGTAATTGGACAAATGCCCATTTCTCTCCAACAAGATTTTCTGGAAGTGCCATAGGGAAAGGATTATCTAAGGCCAGGAGTGGCTTAGATCCTTTCTGAAAACCTGGATGACGCATATATACAGTCTCATAGCGTTCTTCCAACCACAGAAGTAGAGATAGACACTGAAAGTAGCAAAGGAAGCAATTAAATATAAAATTTGGAGAATAACATTGGTAACTAAAACTCAAAACACTATGGAAAGAGATAACAAACTAGAGAATCCACTTTAATGTAAAGAACACAAGGAAAGGGAATTGAACATCATTCTATTAGTATCTTCACCACCTGAATGTTAGAAACTGGTATGGAGTCCATCTTCGTGTTTAGATACCCAATTTTTTTGAGATGGGATGCAATTATATCCTCCTAATTCATAGATTATATGCCCCAATCAATTCAGTGGTTCACTTTCACTCAGCATGGGCAGATTCTCTAGGTATGATGGTATATATGAAGAATAACACTCAACCTCTCTAAGTTTTGGCAAGGAAAAATACTTCAAGTTCACTTGGTAGTTTGGAGAGGTCAATCTTCAATTGGGGATTAGCATATGTTATTAAGTGCCATTAAGCAACAAAAATTCATTAATGGTTGTCTATCAGACTGACACTAAAGTACTAGGTCAAATTATTTGCTTCCTTACAAAGATCTCAGTTATTTGAAAGCAATGCTACACAGTTCTTATCCAATGAAACAGCAGTACGATTTGAAATTTAAACAACAGGTTGCACCAACTACAATTTCATGAAAGTAACATGCTTGCATGATTCAACACACTCTGCTTGTATTCAACTCAAGTGAGCCACCTTAATCACAAAAACTTGGGATAGAAATTTCAGTGACATACATGCCCGGGATTTTTTTATCATTTCAACACAGTTTGCATACAACATGAATTCTTCGAGTCACAACACCATGGATATTGCTATCTAGTTGAAATTAATTCTAGTTCAACAATTTTCCGAACTCGCAGCTCAAAGTAGCTATTAGCACACATTGATATCAAATTCGATCAATCCATGTACTAAAAAATACACTTAACTAGTGAACTAACTTACAATTCAATTTATAGTAGAAGAAATTGAAAAGACAAAGTCATGAGGAAATCATAAGCACCCTTTTACTCGCAATAGGTTTAATACCAAGCTCCTTGCATGCTTTTGTTATAATTGTCTGCATTTGTGACCTGCAATTCCAACATTTCCATGTTATTTGGATGATTGAGAAAAGACACACACAGTTGGGTTTCCAAAAAAAAAAAAAAAACCATAAATCAATAAATAAAAAATCACCGGAAAAATCGGATTTTCTCAGGTAGAGGAACATCCAGTTCATCACAAATGGACAGAATAGCATCTTTGAGAGTAATGCTGTTAATGACATTGTTGGGAAAATATTTGGTGTATTGAAGAGATAACGAGTCATCACAAGCCACCAGCTCCCACATCTTCTTGCCTCTGATATCGAGAATGGGTCTGGAGCAAAAATCCAACTCCCACTCTGTAATGCTCTCGGGATCGGTTTCCGGGTCAAGGTAGCTCATTTCCGCTGTTGGGTCATCGTCATCTTCTTCGTCAAGCTCCGCTTCTTTCTGGGTCGAAACAGAGCTCTCGGACACGGAATTGGGTCGGAAAAGTTTCAAATTTGCTGGGTTTTTGGAGGGTTTTGTGAAGAAAAATTGTGGGAGTTCGATGGGTTTAGCGAGAGAAGCGAATTTGGAGATGGGTTTGTGAGATTGGGATGTTGGGGTTCTGATTCTGGTGGGGTTGAAGCTGAGAGTTGCCATGGGAATGGAAGAGCTGTGGAGCTGATAAGAGTTGTGGAACTTGGAAGTTAAATGATGGAGGAGTTAGTTACATATCCAAATCCTATCCACCACACAAACATTGCATTTGTTTTGCATTATATGGCTGCTGGCCTTTGGATATGATGCCATTTTTAAACCCATTCAAATTAAATACTTTGGTCTATTTAAAAGGTTAAAAGATCTAATTTGGTCTTGAAACATTTATGCTTTTACTTAATTTGATCCTTAATTTATTATAAATAAAAATAGTCCCTAAACTTACCAAAGCAAGTTAAGTTAAGTGGTTTAAACGTTTCGATTTTTTTTTTTTAAACTCTCATGTTCGAATCTCTACATGCAGTATGTGATAAGTTATTTGGTGTTGTAAAAATGTTTTCTTGAAATATATAACAAAGTTATTGTTCCTATACGAGTAAGTTTTGGATATTTATTACCTGCAATTTTTTTTTATCCTCAAGAGAGAGCATTCAAATGAATTTATTGATTAAGAGTATTAACAATAAATGAGAGATTTTTTTCTTCATATTTATACATGTATAAGTTGTACATGTTACGTTTTGGACCCAAAAAAATAATTAAAAAAGTATACATGTAATTTTCTTATATTTTTTTATTTATAAAGTTTTGATTTTTTATTTACTCCCTCCGTCCCAAAATGAGTGTCTTGTTTCCATTTTTTGCAAA
>JAYMTF010003843.1:0-14337 GCA_036897485.1 Pelargonium nanum | reverse complement strand
AGTTAAATTTGCTAACTTGAGATAAAATACAAGAAGAAGATAGCTTACCTAGAGAGAAATTTAGCTTTCCTTATTCTTTTTTCAACCTTTCTTCTCCATTCTTTGTTCTCCATCTCCCTCTCCCTCACTCTCTAGATCTTTTAGGGTTGAAAGAAGATGAAGATAAGAGACCCCTCTTCTTATTTGGTTATTTAATTATTTAACTCTCAAATTTTCTTTATTATAAGTTTGCCTATGAATTCTTAAAAATTAGAGTTTGACCCACATGTCATTTACAAGTTCACAAACTAATACCTTTATTTTTCACACTAAATCAAAGAGTGGGTTTTTACAATAATAGTATGTACCTCAGTGTGTGACTCACCTAAGATTAGGTGAGTCACTCACTTCCATTTTACACACCAGCATGAACCTTTGTGTATATATTGTGGTTACTAACATCCTCAATGCAATATGAATCTTAGTAGTCTTTGCGTTGAGTAAGATGTTTTACACCCTCTATGAAAGTTGTGCGGTTGTGTGGAAGTTAAACTGATGTTTAGAGTTTAGCTATTGATAACGAACTTGGAGGTAAATAGTTCGGAACTTGGGATGATTTGTAGTGTTATCATTAAGATTTTAGTCATCAACTTGTGATTTCTTGAGTCCTCCCGAGTTCTAAGGACTTTAAGCTTTATATGTTTTCTTAGTGTTGTGTTGCATATTGCAGCGATTTTCTGGAAGTCAACAACAGTAGAAAAAGAATTGGCTTATTTTGCAGCAAATGCTTGAGTTAAGAACTGTGCCATTCATGCCTATATTGGCTAACTAATTTGAACAGCATATTATAGACTCTTTATCATTTTGCAGTCTCTTGGAAGCTTGCAATGTTAACAATGTTCTTTATATACTTGGGTTTACCTAGAATTTTTGGATTTTTGTTAGGTTTGAGTTGCAGATAGCAATATATTAAAAAAATTCAGAAACAATGTTTATATAATGTGTACAACTTTTAGGTATAACTATAACAAATTAACAAGTACAGAAACATAAGAAAATTCTACAACTACTAAATACAAGATTACATATTCTGCTATCACTATGCATATCCAACTAACTCCATTCTTGACCTGAACTTTTTAAATAATTACAAAGTTTATTTTGTACACTGCAAGAAGTTCCATCTTTTTATTAATAGGCGTTCTAGGTATCGGGTTATACGGTTCTAACGAGCCAAAGTCACTTCTTTTTATACTAAACTTTTATTAGTTGACTTCACATAATTATGAAGTACAGGGGAGATTCCATTTCATTTTATTTTTTCTAACATTTGTTTTATCTTTTTAAATAAACTATTGCTTTTACAATGGAATTAACACTTTAACTAGTCCCTTCACAAAAAAAAAACACTTTAACTAGTTAAATACGCCAGATACCTTACATCTCAATTATAAAACACACTTATTTATCTTTTTCCACTCAATTCATAGGAAAACATCCCTTATCACTAGTTATCAAACCAAATTGATCATTATCAACCATACATGGATCAAAATAAGTAAGATAAAAGAATGAACAAGTTACATCCATGTAATATCGTTACTATAATAAAAGGCTTAAAACACAAATGAGTTGATTAAGGATAAAATGTTTCATGTAGTCAGTTTGACTCAAGTGGTTTAATGATGACCTAAATCATCTCTTCACGCTAAATCTTCTAATCATTACTCATGCTGAGCTTGTCTAAGGTGTTCCCTTGTGTCTTTTGCGAGCCGGAGCATTCTTCGAAACCCTTAGAAGCCTTTACCACACGGGATAGCCTCCTAAGGTCTCGAGAACGTCGGTCGAAGTACGTTCGGCCTTCCGGACATTGAAGGACTCTCGAAGGGGTCCATAGAGTGAATCGAATCCCATATAAGTACATTAAGTGTTTCGATTCCTTCTGAGCCCTTGGGAGCGCTCTGATTGTGTTAGTGTGGACAATAAAAAAATGCGGGAGACTCGAACCAGCATCACAACGCCGGGAGGACCGTCGCGATGCCCATTATATGAATTACATTGCAGCGTCGCAACACCGATATAGCTGTCGCGACAGCCGAAGTTCGAAATTGGCATATAGTGTGTTGTGGGCAGAGCACTGTCGCAATGCCATAGAGGCCGTCGCGATATGAGACCGAGGCTGAGTTAGGATCGATTCAGATCTGGAGAAACGGGCCGGTGCAGGGGTTGAAGCGAGCCGAACTGGGAAACAGAGACGTACGATTGTCGCAACGTCGAGATAGCCGTCGCGACGTCCAACCCAGGGGCGTGTAGGGAGGCGAGCTTCGTCGAGGACGCAGGCCATCGCGACGTCCCATTTCAAGGCTGCGAGAGTAGAGGCTTGGTTATGGAGGACGCAGGTCATCGCGATGTACGACGTCGGGACTGCAAGTGCGGAGTATTGAGGATGAGGCACCGTCGTGACGCCGTAATGTCTGTCGCAACGTCGGACCAGAGTTGGGTTACGTAGAACTGGTCTTGGGCTTGCTTACCTTGGGTTTATTTTGGGGTGTGCTTGTAGGCGTGCTTTTAGGTGCACACGCGGGCATGCTTGTGGGCGTGCGTGTTGCGGGCGGGCAAGCTTGGTGTTGAAGCCACTTGCATTTGTGGCTTAGTTCACTTCCAAGTAGCCGTGGGGAAGGCTTGCAAACCCTTATCTTCGAGACTGAATTGTCCCGGGCGCGTGTTCGTGTTCTCTAGTCAAGGCCGAGCGTCCTCGGGCGGCGTTGAAGAACTTGGGCACGTCCCCTGACTTGGGGGTATGCGCGTAGGCCTCGGGCAAGGCTTGGCTCCGAAGGGGTCGGGCGCTAGTCCGTGAAGCCGCGATTCGGGAGCTAGTCCGCTGAGTTATGTCCAGGAGCAAGTCCATGAAACCACGGTTCGGGAGCTAGTCCGCTGCGTAAAGATGATGTGTGGCTCGAGCGTCAGATCGTCATTGGTCAAATAACTTATAATTTTATGGGTAGCATCACTTGAATTTACAAGTTTGAAGACATGAGTAGAAGCAGAAGATGAAGCAGCAGAAAGCATGGCAATTAATAATATTGGATTTACAAGCTGAAAGACATGAATACCATAATCTCATCGGCAAACCATCTGAGAAATCATCAGAAATAGGTGTAGAGTACTATGGGGATCATCAGACTTCAAAGCTGACATTTTACAAGTAATTATGCTGCTGCTCATCACATAATCAACTCTACTCATTTTGCTTCCACTTTCAATTGCAATATATTCAATAAACCATTGTTTGCATTACGCTTATAACACTGCACAACATTACAGAACATCACTATATAACACCAACAGATCACAACCTATTTGCTCTACTCTGTCTAAAAAGCAACCTTTTACACACTTACTATATACTTGGATTTCCTAACACCATGCAATTTATTTGTTATACAATCACAGACTATATATAAGATACAACGTTCCTGCATGTGAAGAAAATGTAGCCTCCACACCACGCTTCGTTGCGGGAGCGCTGGCACCATCACATTCCGAAACCTTATTGATCTAGATTATACACTCACATATGCAAAATCCTTGTAAACATATATACACCAACTTGTATATGTATAGAACATTGGCATACTTACAGCTCAAGTACCAAATTCTCATATCCAATGCTGAGGCAACTGGTCACCGGTCAATTAACCCGCACTTGTTCCCCAAAAACAGCCTTCTTAAACGTTTGATATTCTGTTTTCATCTTACACTCTTCTGCTTTGATACCCTTGCCCCTTTTGTGTATTTTTCGAACGTGAAGTCTTCCCAGGAGCATCACAAGGTGCTTGGAACCCAATATTTTCCACTGCTCCAACTGTTTTGAACAACCTTCGCCTGTTCACCTCCTCCACCAAGGACCGGTGTAGTAATTGGCTGCGAACATCTACAAGTGACTTGTTTCTTGTTAGTTTATTGCTCTCCGCTGTTACCCTCTTAGAACTGGAAGCTCCATGCTTGGTGCTAGATCTAGCCATGGACTGTCTGGCATTAGGATTTTCTTCAGGACCAAACCTTGTGGACTTGTGATTCTTTGTCATGGCTTGTTGCTGCTCTCTTCCTGCAGTTGTCATGTGATCAGACTCTTGCTCATCATTTGAAAAGTAATTCAAGTTTGAATATGTTGCTGAGTGAAATGAGCTTTCAGAGCTGGTATCATCAGATAGATCATCTGCAATATTCGTGCAAGGCTAATGTTAATAGAGTTTAAGACATGTCACTAATAATAGGCACTAAAGAACAATACTCTCTCCATCCCAAAATAAGCGTTCTAATTTGTATTTTGAGAAAAATTAAGGGGTAGTTAGTTAGTGTTGTATATTTACTCTTCTAACCCCATGGACATGAATTCTAACAAACTTAAGGGATAGTAATTAACTTATTATTGATAATTCATGCATAACTAAACTTATTTTAGGACAAAAGTTCAGTGAAACAGAACACTTATTATGGGACCGGTGGAGTAGTATAGTAGATAACCTGAAGCTTATGATCCCTTAATTAATTAACATCAGCTTACTTAACTGCTGACTTATATAGATATTGTTCCATTATAATGGCTAGATTTTAGTTGAGTAGACGATGAAGAATAGAAGTGTTTCTCATTGAAAAACTGTTTACATTAACTACAAAAGAAACAAAAAATGTAAGAAAGGAAGGAGATGAAGGCCTTACCTGGAAGCCAATCACGGCCACGGGTCATTTCATTGGTATTATGAGATTTGTTGAAGCCAGAAAGTGACACTGGGGATGATGAACACGACGAAAAAGAGTGGAAGGGATGATGATCAGGCTCATCATCCTCTTCTTGATAATTCAATGTATGACTGGATTTGTAATGAGGGAAATCCCATCTTTTCCAATGTGGTACGAGAGCTGAGATTTCTTCATCAATCATAGCTGCAATTTCAAATGGTTCCCAATCATGGATCTCCAACTCTTTCACCATCTCCATTGCAACATCAATCGGAGTGTCGCTTACAATGTCAAAAGGAAAATATATGTTCCTAGCAGGACCTGCAAGAAAACAAAGCAGAGAGTAAGAAACTTATTATTTGAGCTTACGGAACAAGTAGCAGCTAGAAAACTGATCGAGATGCACAAGTATCATACATACCGTCTTTATCAGCAATCTGTACTTTAAGAAAGATGGTGTCGTCTTCAGGATTAAGCTTCCCTGTTATAGTCATGTCGGTCCTCGTTGAATCACCACTAAAATGCAATACCTGCATTTCTCTGTCATTCAAAAATGGCTTCTGAATCCCAAGCTTTGTCAGAGGTAATGGTTCAGCTTCTTCTGATGCCAGAAATGGATCTAGTAGTAATTCCTTTGCTGACAACCTTTTGGAAGCAGTTACCAAGCATTTCCCTATGAATCGCTGTGCTTCAAAGTCTTGAATCCGGTAGAACGATTCCGGTAACTTCCCCTGAAATCAAGATTGAGACAATTAACTAACATTGCAAGCAAGATTGTATTCAACTGATGATACATATCATTGAAAAACTTGATAAAACACCATAACAATTCGACCTTACCGATGTCACTTTCTTGTATATTTGTGCAGGATTGGTACATTCATTGTAGGGGTACTCGGAAGTGAGCATCTCAAGAACACACATGCCAAATGAGTAGACATCAACTAGTTGATTATAATCTTCTTCATACAATTCGGGTGCCATGAATTCTGGAGTGCCTAATTTGGTAAAATTGGATACACAAGTTTTTAGCAAGAACACACTATCTTATTGTAAATCATATGATAAAAGGAGAAAGGTCCAATTTAGTCGCTGAACTTCAAAAACGTACCGATTTAGTCTATGAACTACGAATCGAGTCAATTTAGTCCAATGGTTATCCAATCGTGACAATTTAGTCCAAATGTTTTCAGAAAATGTGTCAAATTCATGGACGAAATTTGTTAGTTCCTACATACGGGTAAAATTTTATTTGACGGATTCCGTCTTGGATTGGACGGAATGTTCTGATTTGACACGGTTTATGTAAACATTTGTACTACACGATTGGATAACCTTTGGATTAAATTGACTCGATCGATAGTATAAAGACCAAATTGGCACGTTTTGGATAGTTGATGCACTAAATTGGATTTTTTGCTATGATAAAAGGCATGATTGGGAGTAGATACCTATAACACTGTGAGCTGAATGAGAGGTACAGAGAATGGCAGCGAGTCCGAGATCGCCAATCTTGACTTGTCCAAGATGGCCATTAACAAAAATATTATCACATTTTAGGTCTCTATGGATTACAGGAGGATCGTGCTGGTGAAGATAAACAAGACCCTGCAAGATCTGTCGCGCCCAGGACTTGACAGCTCGCATGCTCACTCGTGTATATTTCTTCCTATATCTACATTGGCATGAAACATGTAAAATACTAAAACAATCACCAATTCACCAATTTCTGAGCGATGAACAGCAAAATTAAGCAAGCAAGCACATACTGTCGGAGAGTGCCGGAAGTGAACAATTCGGTGATGAAGTTGAAGGTCTTGCTGTGAACATCGATCCAAGAGGTGTAGAATCGAATAATGGAGGGGTGATTTAGGGCGCTGAGGAGATGAACTTCGGAGTAAAGGCGTTGAAGCTCATTGGGAGATCGGAGCATAACGTTGAGCTTCACCTGATTCCAAGCCACCTCTATTCCGAGCACCTCGTCAATAGCTCTGTACACCGTCTTCGTCGATCCTTTACCCAGAATTTCATCAAACTGAAATTGAAAATGAAATTGTGCTCAGACAAACAAAAATCGGAAAATTGAATACAAAAAGACTTACGCGGCCATAGCGAGCGGTGGGATCGGTTTCGACGTAGTTCATATCTGGCTTTGCGTACATGGCCGTAGTGTTTCAACTTTATGAAACAAAGGATTGATTGTTGATAGAGGATGAGAATCGGAGAAGGAGAAAGAGGAAAATAATATATTTTAGTGGAATTGAATAATTAATTTACAAGTGTTTTGAATGGAAACAAAAGTAGGAGAAGTAGACGTAGAGTATAGCAATAAAATAAGAGAAGAAGATGAAGATAGAGAAGAGACAGAGGACACGACACCGGAAGAGAACTCAGGCGGAGCTGGAATAGGAATAGTCAAAGACAGTCCATTATATATTAAAATATAGAAAATTCAGAAGAGATTGGGATAAGGGAAGAGAAGAGCAGGAATGGTAAATACTAATAATGTGTGATGGGATGGGAATGAAATATTCGTTTTGCCAATAGCAATTAGCAATTGTCAACAATTATGTGATCATGAATGAGTAGTGAGCATTATAAATCCATACGGAACACATGGACATGGTGGCTTTTGTTTCTGTGAATCTATGATCACATTCACATATATAATGGGTGGAGGTGGTCCCCACATTGAGCCTTGGTGGCGTCTTCTCTTGGGTTTTTGGCAGCACCACCATAGAATCCAAACATCGTTTTCAATACTGCCTCTGTCTCCACTTGCCTTTTTTATCTTCTCTCATTTTACTTGTATTATAGTATTATGGCAAATGTTTTGCTCGTGTAAAATATCAACCAATATGGACCGGACCGTCCATTGTGATGACCCGGGAACCCGTTAGCTTAGTGGCTCCGACTCGTTTTCAAGAGTTACAGCTAATAAGAGTGATAAAAGTAGGAGAGAGAGTTGGAGCATGTGTTCCATATATATCATCCATTTGAAACTGAGGGTTGAGAGAGAGAGCAAGAATGGTTATAGAGAGAGAAGTTTGTTTCGACGCTAATATAGGTGGGGAAAGATAAGGAGAAAACACAAGGACAGTGAAGTAATGAGGCATGTGAGAAAGAAACTAATATCAAGTTGGTCTCGTGAGCATGCCCAATTATTGGCTGATTCCGTCTTGGAGAACGCGTGTAACGGAATAAAACTGCTTTTATATTTGTAAAATTGCAGATGACTACTATGCTCTATTGACTGTAGATGAGTTGCTTAAACTTTATTTTTTTATCAAAAGAACCACTTAAATGTGCAAATACCATTCCATCAGTTGAATCTAATGATTGTTCAAAATAAACTCCATAATGTCCATTTTAGCTTTGTTTTCATTGTAATTGATGTTTTTGTTGGTGTTCTTACTTCTTAGTGTTCTTGGTGATTTCAATTTCTCAAACACAAAATTAAACCCAAAACTGAAATCAAAACCAAACCCAATAAGTAATAATTCTATCAAACTTAAATAAGAAGCTATGTATCACAAGAATAACGATGCCATTTTTTATTAACAATTGAACATTACAAGAACTTTCATATTACAATCAGACATAATTACTCACTAGGAATTTTTCTTACACTTGCCTCAAATCTCACTCTAGAATGTTCTCTTCTAAATCTTGTTGCCACAAATAGCTCGATACCGAACAAACGACACACACATCATCATTCGTAGAATACATCTCTCTACAGAATCCATAGCACTCATCATATTTTCTAGAAACCCACAATTGACTATCACAACCTTATTCCATTTCTAGTAGTCCATGATATATTTCAAAATTGAACAATTCACTAACCAAGAACCTAACATTGGATTCAAAGTTGTATTGTTAGGGTCAATCAACCTCATACCAACTAAGATTGTGGTGATTAAACAGGCACACTTAATAATTCGTGACTCCTTGACTTGATCGACATAGAACCTATAAGTCAGGTATCAAGCTCAGTTCATTTTCCTACCTAGTTTGATATTGTATAAAATGTACAAGTCTAATCCTTGCAAATTTCCTCCTATTGAGCTCTTACTACAAATTATGGTCCCAAATACTTTCATTAGGTATCGCTCAGCTAGGCATACCACAAAGGTGGTCTTAGTATTCGACAATTCAAACTTGGCATTAGAATTGTCAAATTGATTCGTTCATAATTATATTCCTAACTAAACATTTCACCAATTTTTCGTTCACAAAATTTCATATGCTTTTCTCGCTACTTGAATCCTTAGTAATCATTGTCCACATCGGCGAAGAATGATGCGAGAAACTCATGAGTTAGTCTCTCGTATGTTAGATAGCTTAAGTCTGTAAAGCCAGTCATTCAACATTGGAATTATGAAAGCATTCTTAAGTTCATCTTTTATATCCAAAACATTAATAGCATTATCACAAGTGTGCATTGTTATTTTTCTTGAACATAAAGTTACGAATTATTAAAATACAAGTTATGACATAAATGAATGAAGAAATGAAAATGTGAATCACATTTCATTCGTATTAAAAGAAAATCAAGGTGTTCACAAGGAAATGAGAATGACAATAAACATAGAAAATAGGAAGTTCAAATCCTAACAGCATTCCTATTTTGCATTCTCATTTTGAATCCAAAAATCATATGCTACACATAACTTTATTTGTGACAAGTATATTTGCAAGTTGTGAGTGTTCCCTGTGTGATGACCAGCCATCCCAACAAAGAGAAAACAGGAAAAAACAATAATCATTATGTACATTTTCAATTTTAACCCACAACATCCTTATAAAAATCAAGCAAGCAAACAAAACAAAAACAAAACACTTGGCTAAATCATCTCCATCCATTGATATCTTCAATGTGCAACACCAAAATACAGGAGCAGTGGAAAAGAGACAAATGGAGGATGTTATTTTCATCCATGCCACAATATATGGACTAGCTAGTTTACAGCCATGAAAACCCAAAACCATCAATATGCCAAAAAAAAAAAAAAAAATTGAGAACCACATTTACAGAAGGATGGAGGGAGGAATATCCAAAAAAATTGAGTACCTTCAGGGGATAGTCAGAGACAAAGGAGGAAATTCATATTCATCCTTTAGTTGGTATGTCTGCTCTACAACTCTGAAATCACAAACCACTGAGATTGAGTCAAATTTAGACAGATAAATGAATGACAATATATACATAAACTTTTTTCTGTATGATTGTACTTATTCGTCACTGAGATTGTGTCTTTTTTTACCTTTCGTCATTATATTCCAGTACTGCTTTAGGACTATGAACTGCTGCTGTATTTGTCTGATTGCTCTCCTCTGAGATTGAGCCAAAAGATTCAGAGTTGAGCATCTCCGATAATTTGGACTTTCCATGAGCTGTAACTGAAAAGTGATCTCGTAGGAACACATTGTTACCTTCTGAAATTGTGGCAACACCTTTATTTCCAGAGTTACTCTGCAAATTCCGGCAACTGTTTGGTGTTTTATTCCTTATCCCTCCTTGTGAAGGCCTATCCTTGCATGAACGATAGTTCTAAAGAGTTTGGACATACCAAAAAAGATAAATTTCAGAGTCCAGCCCATGCCATATTAAAATAAAGACTAAAATAAAACTCCATAAGCATGCTTGGAAAAAGAATACCATTCTTGGGAAATACGTGGCCGTCCCTTGCAGTTCTTTATTCTCTCTTGAACCAAGACCAGCATTGCATGAAACAGAATAGTTTGTAGAGTGCAACTGTGGTACGCCAGAAATAGCACCATCTGTGTTTGTTTGAGAAAAATCATTCTGCTCTAACTGGATGGGGTCGCAGATGGTTGCAGGGCGAGAAAGTGTAGATACAGATGAGGAATTGACAAGGCAAGACTGACCATATAGTAAGCTCTTAAAATGACTATCATAGTCCCCACTAAGATCCAACAAGGACTCTGAAGCTTTAGAGCCTCTTGATATGCCAGATAAATCCCGCGAAGAACCCTTGTATGTTCTCAGAGAAAAACAATCAGATGGGGCATTTTTACTTCTCATACCAAGAGATGTAAATGATGCAAACCCATTCGCAGCCTCAGTGGAACCAGGTTTTACATTTGCATAACTGTCTAACTCCTGCACTGCTTGAGAGGAAAACGCTTTCAAACAGTATGTTTCATTTCTTAATCCTATTCCAGGAGTGACTTCGATGTCTAGCATATTACCGTTAATGAAACCAACAGCTGATGGTACTGAAAATATCCTGTTTTTGAAGCACATTTTGTTGAATGGTGACAAATAGTCCGAACCTCGAGAACCATAAGCAAGGGTGTGACATTGCACCTCCATCCCATAATTGCTCACATTTCTCTCAATTGTGTTAGCAAAGAACTTCTTCAAATCATCTGCCATTCTTTCTCCTGTTGATGAGAGAACTATACCCAGCTCGCAAGCTCCATATTTAAAAGCACTACATATCCTATAGAAATTTCCTGTTTGAGACCCATATGAGCTCTATTTAGAAGAGAAGTAATACAGAATATTTGACAATGACAAAATAACTTAGAAATGATGCATAGATAGAAGTACATATATAATTTATTACATACTTCAAATAACAAAATAGAGTATTTGGATATATCGCTGAAAACGCTAGAAGAAGCATCTAAAAGAAGTTTCAATTTGGCAACGATGAATGCCGGATGTCAGCAGGAAATAATGTAGAAGCAATGAAGTTATTGTGCTGTACCCAGTTCACTTTCCCATATCATTATAGACAACCTGTTTTTATCTAATATGAATGTCCCACCCCAATCCCACATTCTTTAAGGAACTGCTGTACGCTATATCGCTCCAAAGGAAAAACAGCTCCGTACCTCTGTTGACACTGCGCCCAAGGTTGTTGTTTTCTTTCAGTGGGTCAAAAATATTAAGATACTTCTTGGGAAATCCCCGCAAATTTGTCACAGGCCCCCTTAATGGAACTGAGAATACATCCATCCATCTGTTCAGAAATTCTTCACATAGCAATACATTTTCCCCACCATTTTTTGATACGTCAACTGATAACAAAGAGAAAGATACACATCAAGTAAACAACAATAGAGAGGAATCAAGCATCAGATAGTGAAAAGGTACTTCTTACCCACTATCTCAGGAAGAGAAGCCTTGCACACCGGTCCATTTAAGCTGACACAACAGTTCTCCCAATCAAATTTGCTGAAGTAATCCAGAAATTTATAAAGAACCTATGAAAGAAGCAAACACCTTTTAAGAACTTGGATGCAAGCATGTATTGTACACAAGATACAATATTAATTGGCATAAGTACTTACCATTAAAGGGTCACTTAAGGAAGAATGAAATTGGTGGAAGATATATAGGACCAGTATTTCCAAAGCATATGTTGAAATCAAACCATGATGGGAACCAAGAATACGACTCTCATAATAACACCAAGCTTTTATCAGGATGATGCTGCACTTAAAGAGATGATCTTTACCAACAAGACAATCAACCTTCACAGATATGACCAGTTACAGAAAAATGAGCCAAACAGTCATTTTCTGGTTTCACAAGTATAATCTATAAAATCAAATGAAAAGAAAGAAAGGAACAGTGGAGTCAGTGGCATAGAGCAGAAACATCAGAAAATAACATGAGCCGATGTTACCAGTTTTTACAAGTAGATTAGATTCAGAAACAAGAAAAAGAATCATCACAGACAATATGGCATCTTAAGTCACAGATAATACTAAAGTCCTGTTGATAAGCATCTTAAATCTTGACACATTGTGGAAGATTATACCTGTTCCAGAAAACAAAGTGTACAGAGTCCTCCAATCTGGTTGAAAGATATATCCACAACAATATTCTGCACAATGCATTTCACAAGTTTCACCTGTCACCAAAAACCCAATAATTTCTTTATCACTACAAACATAAAGAAATTATAATGTGAAGTGATCCATATGAATAGCAGCATCTTGAATCAAGAGTAACCTAGATTTTGAGATTAAAGGAACAGAAATCATAACAGTACTCTTGAGCCTTGAGAACAGAATGAATGTCAAGCTTTAATTACCAAACAAATTAACAAAAGATGTAAAAGAAAGAACCTCAGCAGCTACAATGCAGTGGACGTCCTCGACATGAAATTGAGCAGCTTGATTGAGCTCTTGAGCCTTGAGAACAGAAAGAACCTCAGACACTAAGGCGTCCTCAATGTTGGGACTGCAAAGGACGGTCAAATCGATGTCCCCATCAGGAAGGTAGGTCTTCAATGGAACGGAGCCGTAAGGGAAAACCTGTGGAAGAATTGGAATTGAAGATGAAGAAGAAATGTAAAGAATAAAAGAAAACAGAGAAAATGGAAAACCTCGCATCCAATGGAAGCTCTAATGAGCCTCTGAACGAAGTCAATGACGAGTGATCTTTGGCGATGGGAGAGGAGAGTAGGGCGGGTGAGACGGAGAAGGTGACGAGTGGTTTCATCAGACATGTCGTTGGGGTTTGGTGGAAATGGGCGCTAAATTTATATTTATATCCACCACCACCATCGTCATCACCGTCACTGTCTCTCGACTCTGCTCTGCACCGCATCAAGCTAAGCTATGTGTATAATGTACATTCTTATATTTTACCCAACTCTTGTTAAAAATTGTCGGGTTAAAGGTATTTTTGGTGCCCAAACTTATGCGCGAAATCTAATTTAGTACCCAAATTTTATTGTACCTAATTTAGTACCCAGACTATTATTTCAAACTCAATTGAGTGCCACCGTCAAATTCCGTCAAGTTAACCGTTATTTGGTGATGTGGCATGCTGAGTTGGACAATTTTGACTACGTGGCATTACGTGGCATGCTGAGTTGGAAATGACGTGGCATTTATTAAATTTTAAATAAATAAAACTTAAAACTTGAATGTTTGAATATTCCAGTGACCACTTGAAGATTCCAGTCACCGAAAAATTCATTGCATGAAGAATCCGGCGGACATAATTTGAACTTCCATAAAAAAATATGGAATTTTGTTTATTTTAGTTCATGTTCATGGACTCCATCTCAGTAACATTTCAACAGCTCAAAGCAAAAACTAAGTTATAATCAATCATGAAGCAAAACAAGGACGGTCAGATCAAAATCCCAACAAAAAAACCCAACAAAAATTAAAATCTTACAAAAATCCTAAAAAAATCGAACACTTACAAAAATCAAAATCTTACAAAAAATCAAAATCTTACAAAAATCAAACACTTACAAAAATCCCAATAAAAATCAAACACTTACAAAATTTTCAAAATCAAAATCTTAGATCTAGGGATAAGGTTTTTTTGGTGTCGCCGGCGAAACTGCGTTGGCGTAGGACGAACAGAGGCGCCGGAGATGGACGGTTAGATCTGGTGGAGCTAGAGGCGTCGGACGGTCAGATCTGGTGGAACAGAGGCGGCGGAGGAGGCGTCGGATGAACAACGACGGTACAGATAGACGGCGACACCGCTTTTCGTTGCTTGCGGGCGGAACATGGACGGTCAGATCTTCTACTTGCCGGCAGAACAAGAACAACGGCGTGGGTCGCTGCTGCTTGCCGGCGGAAGAGAGAGAGACGTTGACGAGGACG
>JAYMTF010003842.1:0-14338 GCA_036897485.1 Pelargonium nanum | reverse complement strand
GCCGACCCGGTGGGGCAAGGACGAGGTCCATCTCTCGCTC
Source organism: Pelargonium nanum (assembly GCA_036897485.1). Taxonomy (NCBI): domain Eukaryota; kingdom Viridiplantae; phylum Streptophyta; class Magnoliopsida; order Geraniales; family Geraniaceae; genus Pelargonium; species Pelargonium nanum. The sequence goes on along the minus strand of JAYMTF010003842.1, from coordinate 14,298 downwards.
TCGCTCCTCTCCATCCGCTTCTACGAGAAGATGAATTCCGGTTCCAGAAACAGATGAGATCAAATCATTATAGGAGTATTAATCTGATATAATTATAGTATCTCTAATTCCGACGACTTTTTTTTTTTCTTTTTGATATTGAATTCAGCTTGAGTTCTTGCTTTTATATGTATATTTGTTGTGTATTTTGTTTGAGTTTGGGTGATCAGATCCAAAAATCTATGGAGAACAAGAAGCTTTATTGTTGATAAATTTAAATGAAATTGGCTTAATCTGTGAAATAGTGAAATGGGTCTGCGGATTTTGCGTCAATCTTCGATCTTGTTAAGTGGGTCTGCGGCAAACTTGTGTTTGGAAGCCGGGAAAGTAGCTGAGAAAATGCCAGAAAGTGGAGGAAAATAATTGATTCGTTTGGGGGAATGAACACAAATGGAGAGATCCAAAAGGGCGGGGGTTGGGATGTAAATAAACGTGGAATTGTGTGGATGGAACTGGACCCGCACAAACCCAAACTGCAAGCTGACAGACAGAGATATGAATGATTTTTGTTTTATAGTTGGGAGATAGATTAGAATAGATCTCTGCTTAAACCCAAAATATGATGTTGATCCATTGGTTTTTCAAGACATTTTGTCGTTTTTGTAGTGTCCCTAATCCCTATTTTGTTTTGGTTCTTTCTGGATTAGTAATGTGTTATATAAACATTATTTTGAGGGATTGATATTTTCATATACATATGCAGTGACATGAGGTCAACATAAGGAGAAATGTTAAGATTATGAGTCTAATTGACTTAATTAATATGTGTGTGACCTAATGTTGAGCGGACAAATCAGGCTTCGGATCAGTTTCAATTTCTTTTTCATGTTGGCAACTCGAGACTTTATAAGAAATTCAAAACATCTCAACCGCGTGAATCGGATCTGTCCGATCCAACTCAAATTTTACAAGGTAAATCCGATTTCCGACAAATGTTAGATCAAATTCGTATCCGTTAGTTCGAGTCCAAATTTCCAGCTCTAACTAACGTATGAAGGGTGCGAGATTGATGTTTTAGAGCATGTGGTTGGGGAACATGAGTGATGGACAGGTAAAGTGTGGTTAAAGTTTATGGAAATGATAAATTCTTTTGTTCTTGGTTGTGGTTATGGTTGTGGCCATACCTATTTCATTTGTGAGGGGTAGGTAATGAAAATGGAGTGGAGGACCACTACAGCACAACCAATATAATGCCATCATTCATTTTTTTTGTTTTCTTAGAGCACATTCCCTCTGGATTTTGTGCTACATGATAAATTGTTTAGTGGGCTGAGTCTAAAGCCTATTTCATATGTGATCAAATACAGCCTACAAGTCCATTGTGCAAGTGATCAGGTTAAGGTGGCCATAGTTTAAAGCCCACTTGCAGGGTACATTTAAAATAAAATTGACCAATCTTGGTCTATCATGTGAACTTTGAAACATGTGTTATATCCTTGAAGAGATTGTTTGGTAATACTACATGTGACTTGAAGTCACTGCCACATCATTCAAGCATCTCCTTCAAGTTAGTAGCATCTTTGGTAAAAGACCCAACCAGACCTCTTTTTTTTTCTGAAGTATGTGATTTGAAAAGTCAAGAAATTGCTCTTGCAGCCAAGAAGGAGCAAAAGAGACAATAAAAGAATGTGTGTAAAACTCATATTACCCCATTATTTATGAGGAATGACTACATTGTTCAAACTCAAACATTAATGGCAACCAGCTTTGTGTTTGTCTAATTTTCGTTCATACTCCAGCAACTTCTAGCACGATGACTCCTGAAGAATAGTGTTGCAGGGTGTGACTTCCAGAATATTAGGTTTAGTTTTTTACGTTTTGTCAAATGAGCTAAATGTTAGGTTTAATTTGTGTTATATGAAAGTATAGTTTGATTTATTTTAAACCTATTAATGTTATTTTATATTGAAGAAGATGTTTACTATGTATTTGAATAATTTGAAGTGATTATGTGAAGTTTTGATGTTTGTTAATAGTTTAAATGTTGAATGTTCATAAGTCTGGTTGACATCAAAATATATTGAGAGTGAAATCCCAAGTACAATACTCCTACTACGAGAAGTGGCTTACAACAATTTGCATGTGAGGTGTTTTGTTGACCCGGGTCAACAATACGCATGAAACTCTTATGAATTTGTCACTTAATGCATAGGATTTCTCGAAACTTTTTTTTTTCCCAAATAAGATAACCACTAATACTATCTTAATACCAAACTGTTAGTTAAATTTCACAAAATTAATCATAGTGTTAAATATAGAGAAATATATTATAGAAATTAGTACTTAAAAAAATATATTGTAGAGAAAACAATGAACCGAATTTGGTATTGACTACTGATTAGTGAGTGGTTACTATAGTCTAGATTCATTCACATTTGACCATTGACTGGTACAATGCATACACCATGTAGAAAACAATTACATGAAGTTGCTTGGAATTTATAGATTTGAAGAGGAAAATTATGAGTTCAAATATTTTAGTTGATTTTTTTTTCTTGGTCGACAAGTTGGTAAAACAATTTTTTGAGTTTACTTTAACCAACAAACTAAATAAGAATATTCTTATTTTGATGAAAATTAGTTTTAAACCTAGCTAGTATAAATGCGCATTTAAAATAATTTCTGACCGTAATTACTACTCATATGTTATCAAAATCGGGTTCTTTCTAGTATTCCCAAATTCCATTCTAATTGGCTAAAAATGAAATAAAAATCTAGTTACGAACCTCTATCAAATTATAACTTCTTGTTGCAAATTTATAGCATAAAAGTTATAGAAAATTTGTAGGAATTTTGCCTCATATGTTACAATTTTTTTACAGCCTCATGGGCATTTATGCTACGACATAATGTTGTCGTAAATATGTAGCAAACTTGTAGGAAAACTGTTTTCTACTAAATTGCTATAATATTACTACAAAATTGGGTTGAAGCACAGGACAGTTAATATTTAGTGATGATGCAAAAAATAGTGTAAGTTAATCCATTTGCATAAATATAATACATGAGTGTATAAAGGTAGCTAGGTAGCTAGGGTGGCCAAAAGAGAATATTCGCAAAATGAAATGTCGAGGAAGGTAATTGATTTTTGCATGTGATGAATAGTCTGATTGTTTGGTCCTCCAAATACCATTTACGCAGACAATAATATTAAGTGGAAGTGGAAGCCCCACCATGATCACATGCATACCAAATTAAGAAGAAAAAAGGTACAACTAATTTAGAAAGCTACCCACTAATACATCACTTGTGATGAAATCCATCTCACTATTTTTCTCATTTTGTGCTCCACTTTCTCTTCATCTAAGTGTCAAATACAATATCAACTAAACCACTCTGGAACCTACCTTCTCATTCACTTGAAAATTGTTAATAGTCTTAATTAATTAACAACTTTGACTACATTAATTCTTAATCATCAAAATTATCCTGTTTGTGAGCGTGAAGTCACGGCTTGAGCAGAGGTCACTACTCTCAAAAGGTCTACATAATTGGGTCTGCATTGAAAAATGGACTCAGTCAGATCAGATCGGACCGGACTTAATGGATTCAATCCGATCTATGGTTCATTTTTTTTTTGTTTATTCGATTTGAATGGTTCAATTTGATCCAAGCCGATTTTAGTTTTTAATGGTAAGGAGTTGTTTCATCTTAATCCGGGGTCTCGAGTTCGAGTCCCAAGGAATGTAGTTCCGTTAAAACTTGGTAGAAAGAGTTTTGCTGCCCCTGTGGTCCTACCCGGCTCGAATGAGGATTAGTCTAAACATGATATAGCTTAAACGTGCCGATTCCGTGCTGATAGTGGACCCGCTTCAAAAACCTCACAGTTAAGACCAAAAAGAAAAAGTTATATTTAACCGGTTCAATTAACAAACGAACCAGTTTTAACCAATCCGATCTTTAGTCCAAAATTTGTGAAACATTCGGTCCCAATCCGGTTCTTAACAGAATCCTAACAACATATCAACCTATACATGCCTAGTTCTGCCGCTCCTGATTAAAAAAGGCGTTGTTGAATTGTAAAGAATTAATATAGGTATATTAGAGGTGGCGGCAAAGAACCCAAATCCTTGAACCTCCACCACGTGTTTGAATATGATCATTTTGTCTAAACAGTCAAATGTGAGTCTCTGATGCAGACCTTCATTCTTGTATAAATACCCTCTCCCTTCCACACTTGTTATTCACAACAACAATTATTCTCATCTTAGCAACTACTACAACTGCTAAAACAAAACCTTCAAGCCTACCCACATATATAACAGTATATATTGAAATGGCTCCTAATCTCAAGTCTCTCACCATTTTCTTCCTTGTGATTCTCACAACTTGTTGGCCTTTTGTGTCCCAAGCTCGTCCTCTGGCCGGCGCTAATCAATATCAAGACTCATCTCTGAGCATAATCCAAGGGGTTGAGATCTTGTTCGAAGGCTTGTATGTCGGGGCCGTCAAAACCGGAGGGCCGAGCCCCGGCGGAAAGGGCCATGCCTTCACGGATGATCAAATTTTGGGAGGAATCAAGAACTCGGGTCCGAGCCCTGGAGGAGAAGGTCATGGCTTGACTTTGGGAGGAATCAAGAACTCGGGTCCGAGCGCCGGAGGAGAAGGTCATGCCACCACTTTGGGAGGAATCAAGAACCGAGGTCCGAGCCCTGGGGGTGAAGGTCACGGCTTCACCAAGGCTCTTACTATGGGAGAAATCAAGGAGTCGGGTCCAAGTCCCGGTGAGGGACACTAGTGGCTTACCGTTCTTCCCATTCTTTTAATCTTTATGGACTTTATTCATTACATTCTTTTGGTCTCCACAATGTATAAGAATACGAAAGTGTAATTCTTTTGGCTTGTTTTTAGATAGGCTATAATCTTTTTTTGTTTTCTTTTATACTGGTTGAATATAAAAATATATACAGTGTGTTAATTTCATTTTCATTTAATATTAAGTTTATCAGTTTGAAATAAAATGCATGTTTACATAAATATTGGATTGATAGATATCATACATGTACTTATTAACGACCTGAATGTCATATTTTCATGTAATTTATTCACGTGTAAAGTATAGTTTTTGAAAACGTAATCGACATTGACTTAAGATATACGGGAAATGATCACTTAACAATATAGTTCAATTTTATATTTTCATGCATGTATAAATGTAAAAGTTTCTTTTTTGGGCTAAATATCAACTTACAACATCAAATAACACTATAAAATTGCAAGGGCATATCTCCGACATGCCACGTGGACGTAGCAAATTTTAATATTTTCGATGATTTTGCAGCTCCCAATACAAAGGAGTCGCGAATTTTTGAGCGGGAATGCTTTTTATATGGGGTGCCAAAAATTTTTGAAAACTTTGCAATGATGTGCAGGAAAAAAAATTTCGATGTCCATATTATCACAAATCCGTAGAAAAATCTAATTTTAATTATATTAATTATAATTCAAATAAATGAAACAATTGTTTGGGACCTTAAATTTGAAGATACCCTGAGAATAAAGAAGGGCATATCATATAATATTGGTATCATAACATGTGATGACAAAAAAAAATCATATTTAATTTCTCGAAGAGTAGCAATGCGCTACGTCACACTTGAAAATCTCATAGATTTCGGTCGGAGAGCTTTTTTCAAGACCCGAGTCCCGTGGACATGCTTTTGAAACATGGTCCATTGTCGTGTGCCAAACTCATTGTACATCCGCTCGTCGGCCAAAATGTACGCCAACCATAAGAGAAGTTTTGCCAAATGTGTGAAGGAAAATGACAAACAAAGTGGAATGGAAAGCCAAAAAGGAGTGATAAGCTAAAGTGGAGTAGCAAGCGAAAGTTAGTTGGCAAGGCAATTTGCCCATCTTAGGATCGTGCAACAACGTTCAGGCACATTCCTAGAATCACTACAAGAAATTTCACTTTCCGCGACAGCCAATCCAGTCGCCCGAACCTCTATCCTGTTGCGGAAAGTCAATAATTGGTTGTAACCAAATGTCTTGTCACGAAAAGTCTCATGTGAACGACTGGAGCTGGTTTGTCATGGAAAGTATAGCTTTCCGTGACAAAAAAGTTGTCACCAAAAGCATAAAAACCCAAATTTTCAATATTATTGGGTTTTTATCCATGTCATCCCAATTAGTCATTGTTTCTAAGCTCAACTCATGGTGAAAAACTTATTTTTGGCTGTCGCCAAAAGTAAGAATTTTTGTAGTGAATGGTGCCCCAACGTTTTGCGAAAACGGTCCGTGCCGAGGTCTAATTCTTGCGTTTATCCACTCCGAAAAAGTATTCGAAGGCCCGGGAGAGGCCAGAGACCCTCATGAAAATATTAGCAACCTCAGTGGCCCTCCAAACCATTATGGAGGCTCTCAATCTCTTTGAACCATCACAACGACATTTCACAAGTATCAAATCTCTAGAGGATGATACCCCACATGGTAGATTGATTTTAAGGGCTTCATCGTACGCCCGAGTACAAGGGTTGTACAAAAGAACATTAACTAGCCTGACGCCCATGTACGGCACCCCTAGAAAGCAAAGGCCCATTTCGCAAGATTTGAAGCCCTAGAATGCTACCCCACATGGTAGAGACTTCTAGGAGGTTGACATACACCTTGACACACGAGGGATATACAAGAATTGTTGACTTTTCCCGCCGCCTGTGCGCAACGCGACCGGAAGAAAGAACTCCAAGCCACTCAGGTGGATCCCGCTTCACTATCGGCCTATCACAGGTTGACACATGGCATAAGTTTGGGGTTAGTACAAATACTCCCTCATAGTAAGAGGAGGGGATTCATTCTCTCATTTCACTTTCTCTCTCTAAAACGCTCAAAGGAGCCTTCCTGTATTATGGCCGAGATCTCATTCTCACGGCCGAGGCGGCGTTCACGAAACATCCCGGTTACCTTGTTCTTTGTTGTGTTGCATCACGCATGTCATAGGTACAAGACCCCAAAGGTCAAAGCTAGACTTGCATTGACCAACGACAATGGACTTTCACACTTAGAACAATTGCAACCTCAACTTCCCTAACACATTGACAAGATGACAGTCTTGTTTGCGAAGCTCAAGTAGGTATCTATATATAAATTAATGCATAAACAGAAAGAAAAAAAAACGATTTTCATTTTTGAAGCACTTTTATTACTTTGACAATGTCAAACAAGCGCATCAGCAAGTTCTGTTGTCGGGAAGACTTGAAATTCATCATTCTCCTAATCTTGAATGACAACCAATCATGGCCTCCGGACGCGCCAACCCTCGAAGGCACGATCGCTCCCCTCTCTACGAAGGCCAGAGCCTTCAAGGGAAGACTACTCCCTAGTACTCCTGGTGAGCTAAGGCCATGGGGCGGGTGAGACACTTGCGTTCCCTCTCAAGTAACAAGTGCAACTCTAGTCCCGCCGACCACCTCCACGGTTTTCCCACCTCCTCAAGGCGACTCCTCCTCCTAGCAGAATCAATGATGGCATTAGAGTTTTTACGAAACAGATGGCCGAATGCGCGCCACTCTGTTTACCGTGGCCATTGCCGCTCATGAAACCGGCCTTGTTGCCCAGGATCCGTCTTTTCCTCCTCATCTCTCGACCTAGAGTGAGGGAGTGAAAAGGTATCCTATAGGCATGGATTTACCAAACCGAACCGTGTGATTCCGCCTTTTGCAATGTTTATTTTATACAAACATGATAATGTATTCATCGAATTGAATACGCAACATTCAGATTATTGCATAACCACGTATATATCTTTTATTTGCTTGTTTTGTCATCATGTTTCCAAAGTATTAAAAGAAAAAAAAAACACACTACTTGTCCCAGTTTTACATGTTAATTTTATTGTAATTTCATTAGATGGAGGGGAGAAGATTGGAGTTCATTGGAGATGAATGAACACACTGAATTTCTAGAAATATCAATTCTTAATAAAGATTTTTGGATTCTTATTTGTTGTGCAACAACTGTTTTTCAACAGTTAGGATGGATGGGTCGGTATGGAACAATTGATGAAATGTGTAGTACTGAATATTGTTCAATCATAATTAGTTGATACATAATTTCTATATCAATATGTGTGTTTGTATGTGTAGAAAAACATGAAAGTTAGAAATAGTAGTAGAGATTAAAAAGACATTTTCTTTTAAGCCAATTATTAAGCAACAAAGCCTAACGCGCATCATAAGATTACTCTTTTTTTAGCTGTGTTCAGTAGCTTAGTTCTTGTAAATGATGTGACCTGAATATAAGAAAAGTTCAATTCATTCCTACAATGATTTTCAATCTTTAAATTCATCCATTAATGTACAGATATGTACTCATTGAATTGTTCTTTGGAATTATATACATACAGGAACAAGAGGCAAGAAACCAAAGAATGACTCCAAGGGATCTAGTATATGTTTTTTTTTATTATTCTATTTTTAATTATATGCTTGTCTAGTTGTCCTATACTAGAATTTTACGTTGTATGAGATCTGAACTATTTTTCCTTTTTGGCTCTTAAGTTTATGATATTAATTACAAGTTAAATCCCATTTATGAAGTAGATGTATGTGCAAATTTGTTGAACAATTATGGATTGTAGATGGAGTTTTGCAGTTTACTATATACTAGTGTATATCAATTTTCATCCACTTCATCCGTTGTGAGGTCTCGACTTCGAGTTTTACTGGCAGCGATATCGGTAAATACTTATGAGTTAATATAACGCAATACGAGAAACGGAAATCAAATCCGACAAAAACAGCTATCTTCCAGCTGTAAATACACCAACTTTTAAGTTAATTCAACTTAAAACACTTATAAGATGGATTATTGATCCCCCATCAAAACTCAAACACCAAACTAGATGGGTATATACTACAAACTAATGTTTTTGTGATGAGAAAGTAGCATTTCCACCACTTGACTCATGGTGGGTCTGGCGTCCCTATCTTCTTCCGCACATTTCAAAGCCACCTTCACCAATGTTTCCAATTTATCCGCATCATATTTTTTCCCACTCATCGCCGGATCCACTATCTCCTCCATCCACTCCTCCTTGCCGCCGCCTCCCTCCATCTTCTCCTTCACCCACCTCGCCAGCCTAGCGTGCTCCGTCTTTCCCTCGCCACCGCCATTAGTAGTCACTCCCGTCGGGTTCTTCCCCGTCACCATCTCCAACACAACGATCCCATAACTATACACATCAACCTTGGAAGTAATTGGAAGGTTAAAAACCCACTCGGGAGCCATATATCCCCTCGTCCCCCTAATCCTCGAGAAACTCGAGTTCTTGATCTCTCCCCGGTTTAGAAGCTTCGAGAGCCCGAAATCAGCTACCTTGGGCTGGTAATTGGCGTCGAGCAAAATGTTTTGAGGCTTTATATCGCAATGTAGGATCCATTCCAAGCACTCTTCGTGTATATACGCGAGGCTCTTCCCCATCCCGACCGCGATTTCAAACCTACGGTCCCAACTTAAGGCATCAGTACTAGAATTAAGATTGTCCGCCAATGTTCCGCGCTCCATGTACTCGTAAACTAGCAGCCTGTGCTTCCCTTCGGCGCAATACCCCCACATTTCTATCAAATTCATGTGGTTCAGCTTCCCGATGGAGCTCACCTCCGCGAGAAACTCGGCCTCTCCTTGCCTCGCTTCGTTGAGCCGCTTGATGGCCGCCACTCGGCCATCCGATAACACGCCTTTGTACACTACCCCGCCTCCTCCTCTCCCGATTTCTTCCCTAAACCCTTTAGTACATTTCTTCAGCTCGGAGTACGTGAACTTCTTGAATCCCGTTGCTGTAACGAGGTAGCCTTTCGCTATTGCGTCCAAATCGTCTCGGCCCTCTGTTGTCCATATAAAGAACATAACTAACAAAATGACGGTAAGCTCCACGCCTCCAATCCCACATGCCACCCAAAGCAACAGCATCAAGGACTCGTTTTGGCCTTTCTTGAGGTAAGTTCTGTCCAGCTGCAGAGACTGTCCTGTTAAGCATTTCAGTTCGGACTCCTGAACCGATGGCTCAACATAAGTGTTCAGATTAGACTTCGGAAGCTTCAAATAAACTTGTCCGTCGAAGCTCGCGGACCTGTATCCGTTGAGCAGCTGCAGCTTCGGGTAGCACCGGAAAAGATCGTTGGCCGCGTCGAAATTGAACTGAATTCCCACGCAAGTACATAATTTCAAGCATCGATCTTGGCACTCGCTCAAATTCGTACCTGTGATGTCATTGGCGAAGTCATAACCGAAGAACTCTACGTTCTCAAGTTGGACGAACCCGAATTCAGAAGCATTGCAGGAGAGACTGAATTCGGGTTCACAACCGTACGTCCAATCTGTACGGTTCTTCCTGGTGAATCCAGGAAGGCAGGAGCATCTGCGTCCGGTCTGACCATAATTGCACAAACTGTTTGGTCCGCACAGGCCATGAACCTTGCACGGATCCGAGAACACCTGGTAGGTAACAGCCCAGCTGCTGGTCCGGTTCTGCTGAACAACTAGGCTGTACAGTCTCAGGTTACCATCAAAATCCATGGTCAGTCTCCTCAGGGGACCGAGCCCCGAATCGCTGGAGGAGAACTTGAAATTATCCGAAGACGTGAAATGTCCGGACGAGTCAAGAACAGCAATTCTAGTGCTGTTGTAGGTAGTCCTCCCGGCTTGGTATCCGAGCAGCCACGTCTCGTGCCAGTAAATGCTGGAGATCAAGAACCCGTCGTAGAGTAGTCGGAGAACGTTGTCGTTGTCGAAGTAGAGCCGGTAGAAGCCGGAGGAATAGTTGGCTTGGCTCCGAGACGAGATCAGCTGAATGTTTCGTGTCAAAGGCTGGTAAGGGAGGAGCGTGTCCGTAGGAGAATCAAAGCTTTGCCACAAAATGACGGTCTCGCCGCCTTCTACGGACCGCAGCACGAGGTTTCCGGAGTCGAGGAGGCGCAGCTGCTGCATGGAGGAGGCAGAGGCCGTGTCCGTGGTCCAGAGGACGGTGTCGCCGGCGTCGGTCAAGACAAGATTGCCGTTTCTTGATAAGGTGAGTTTGGATTCTCTGCCGTTGGCGGGTTGGTCGCGGTTGGCCGTCCAGAGTGGAGGAAGCGGCGAAACAGTGAACCAGATGGCGAAGCAGAAGGCGTTGTCTCCGACGGGGAAGAATCCGGCGGAGAAAACGCCGTTTGGAGAGAGGAGGACATGGTTGGATTCCTCGACGTTCAGAGAAGAGCCTCTCTCGAGGAATTCGAGATGTTTAGTTGTAAATGCAGAGGAAATTAGGATCAGAGACAGAGCAAGAAGGACGTTTAAGATATGATCCATAAGTATTGTTCCTCTGTTTTCATGGCTTGGATACAGTATTTTCATATATATATATATATATAACGAAGCAGATATGCTCAGTAATCATTGACATGTCTAGTACGTAGTATATGGTTTGTGTTGACTGTTGAATGTGTGGAATTTTTCAAGAAAATAAATTAAAATAAGATACTAAAAACGTGCAAGTGTCAATAGTCAGATGGGAGCCGCCTTTGGACAACGAAAAGTTTGATTATCATATCCATCTCCCAATTATTTTCTTCTTATTGGTACATTTCATTAACTGGTTTACTTTTCTAAAGGTGTGCAGCTAGAAGCTTATTTTATTTTATTTTCTAAATATGGGAGGCTCTTACGAATTGCGATGACTCAAGGTCTTGTAATATCACGAAATTTAATTCTTTTCTTTTTGCCACTTGTTGTGTGGAGTGGGAGCACAACTTATTAAATCTTTCTTTTTATATACAGTCTTGAGAGTCATAATGGAAACCCATTTCACAACCATATATAGTACATAAATTTTGTGAGTGAGACATGAAAGAAGTTTTAACTTTGGTAACTCTAATATTTAGAGCTTAGAGAGTGTTTTTTTTTTTTTAAGAATTAGAGTTATTTTAAGAGATCATAAAATAAAATAAATTTCATATAAGTTAGGGTTTTGAGTTGATTTAGGATTTTATATGTGTTCTGAGTGAATTCAGGATATATTTTGTGTGATTTAGCAATTTTTTTATAATAGATTGTAAGTCTGTTGTCACTTGAAGAGGCCTTAGGGTCATAGCAATGCAAATTAAATATGTGTTAAGCCTATTTTCATAATATACTTCTCAAAAAACCTGATTTCCTAATTAAGTTTAGAAGTTGCCATCTTGTACTATTAGAAAAAAAAAAACTATAATTGTAATCCTCTCATAACCCCGTACTATACTACTACTCTCACGGTAAATACGTGCGAAGGCTCTATGCATGGCACGCCTCAAGACAAAATTCGTTGATTTATATTAAAACTACAATTGTCTCAAATTAAATTATTAAATAATTTAAAGATTCACTGTTTTACTATCATTTTAATAAGTTATTATAATAAAATTAAATTAAATTTCACATGTGTGAATTTTTTTTTTTGAAATGCACGTGTGAATCTTAAATTGAAGTAATAATTTATTTTTTAATTTAAAATTTAAAATATTGTTAACTCGATATATAGGATTTGTACTACTACTACTACTATATATTGTGGATAACAAAAAGTCTATCACTGACCATTAACTGATCTTACAAAGGTCAACTGCAGCGAAATCGTGTATTGTTATATGATAATAAAGACTTGGACAAAGAAAGATGGCTTTAAAATAATTTATTTTATGATAAGAAGTTATGATTTTATTGAGAAATATTTCTTGGTCAACTTAGGCGAGTAGTTCATTTGTGTAGGAAAATAAATATATGAAACTCAAAAGGTTGCTTAACCAATTTGAGCATTTGTAATTTATAATATTGTTGAAGGTTGTCATAATTAATGGTTGTTTGATGGATAAAAGAGCATATAGTTGGTCGCCATTATTTTGGTTGATTTTGATATCATTTTTTACGTTTTAAAATGATTTGTATTTTCTTGATATTTTTCTATAAGTTAAATAAAGAGTATCAGAATTTGATTAACGTTGATTATAGCTCTAATCCTAAATAAATAAACAAATAAGACGAACTAGAACATAATAAAAGAATTCACTTGAAAAAATAATAAATAATTTAATTAATATAAAAATAAAGATTTTTTTATGAACCATCAATTGGATGTCATCACATTGGGCATTGATCATCGGTAGGGCTACACTAGAGACACTACAGACCAATAGTTAGTAGTTTTGATATGACCAAAAAATTAACAAGATAAGTTGAATCTCTATGCTCTTCATTAGTAGTTTTGATATGCACATTAATTACTTCTTTAAATCTACATAATTTTAGTGGTTTGACTGGATAAAAGTTAGGTAAGCCGACTTACCTCCATATTACGCTTCATGATTTTTATTTGAATAGAAAAGTAGGCAATTATTTCTTTCAATAAAAGTAATATTTAGCGGTAGAGCTGGCAATTTGGACTAAATTTATCGGACACTCGAACACACAACCCACCAACTTGAAAGTTGGTCTTTGTAAATTTCGGGACGGGCTAAACATATCCGCACAATTCAACACAATTTGTGTCTAGCAATCGAAACCTGAAGGTTCAACAACCCCAAAACCCAATTTGTCAACCCTAATTAGTGGCATGTGGGCCGAATAGGATGAGCCTATCCATTCCGCAAATCAAGTATACAAACAAGCGATTCTTAGATGTGAGCCCAATTCTTAAATGGTCTGGTTGGGCCTACTATAGCCTGGGTTCGAGCGGCCCAATTTCCCGGTCTAGGGCCTGCGGAAGAGGACAATGAAATCACTAACCAACAAAACATAAAACAATCGTAAACAAATATTTTTGGTATCTTAGCAAACGTATGGTAAAACAAAAGCAAAACACCACATAAGCTGATGCTTTTGACTGGCGTGTCTTTAGTTTGGAGTATCTGTCAAAAATCCAAATAAAAATACAAATTTTATTAGGCAAAGATGGACACAATCGTCAATCACCCACTGTTTATTATTAAATAAAAAAAGGCATCGAATGCGCATTCATTTCTCATCTTGTCGTCTTCGATAACCCATCAAACTGCTTAAATGCCATTAACCCCACAACCAGTAACCACCTCCATTTTCATTTCTCCCAGCTCTCAATTTCCAATTCAATTCTCGATATGAAGCGCTCACTCGCCGCCGACGAATCTCCGTCCACTTTACAGAAGATGAAGAAGGTCAAAATCGACGACACGGAGACGACAACTGGGTTCGTGAATTTGGACGAGAACCTTCTGTTCGAGGTGCTGAAACACGCCGACGCGCGGACGCTGGCGGCGGCGGCGTGCGTGAGCA
>JAYMTF010003841.1:0-14340 GCA_036897485.1 Pelargonium nanum | reverse complement strand
ACCCCCGCCTTGTGCATACGTACACAAGGTCCGAACTGCCCGCGGTCGAACCCTCCCTTGGCAGTTCCCGTCCATCACCCTCATGAGTCCTGGCGAACCTGATTTGTCAGGTCCGCCTGTAACATGTTTTTTGCCTCCACAGTCTTCTCAGCTATGTCCATAGTTTCATCTGCCATCCCCGCTGCTCCCGCTAACCCATTCCCGGCCAAGATAGACACAAGTTTTAATCAAAATCAAGTTAATTAGTCATATTTAAATTTTATATCAAAATTTGAACCAACGAGTCGACTTTTTTTTTTGTTGGCGGTGGTTCAATAGATTTTTAGCGCATTACTTTGGTCAAATAAACACAATTTTTTTATCGGTAAACAGTACTTTATAGGAAGAACAAAAGTAACGTAGTAATAAATAACTCCAATTAAATATGAGATAAAATAAAATATTGAAATCGTGCACAAATTGAAAGTACCAAAAGTGTCTTGGAAAAAGACCATGGTTGATGATAATGAATGACATGGGAGAAAATGTGTGATTCCAAAATCAAATCATAAATGAGAGTTAGCTGCCCGAGACGTTTGAATAGCAATCCACAAGTCAAAGGATGAGAATGTTGAAAAATGGTAAAAGGAGAGCATGACTTGATCCTTGACGAAGACAACTTGATAGAGAGACCACTGGTGTTGATGATGCCAAGGCCATATCGTGAGCAAAATCTTGACAGTCGACGATAACAAACGCAAAGTTGAAACATAAAATAGCCAAAGCTATTTGAAAGATTGAAGATGGTGATAAACATAAAGGGGAAGCAAGGAAGGTCTGATGAAGGCGGATGAACAACCATATCACGACCAAGGAGCGCAGTTCATAAACATTCGTTGGCGTCGGTGTCAACGGGCTGCCTGGACTATAAACTAGCTAACTAAAACCGTCGAAGAAGACGAAAGTGGAAGAGCTAATGAAGCTTAGACTAGATGATGAAAGTTCCATTCTCAAAGGTGAAATGAATAACAATTGAGCAAGCACACTGTGTTTGATATGAAACGACACTATCGTCACAAACTATGATTAACTGGTACGAGTGAAGGTGATGCATGGTAAATAGTGGTGAATTTTTTTCATAACACAAATTCAGCGGACTCGACATGATTAGACTTGTTATAACGTTGGTCTCTTATCGCTACTGATTTATATCTTTCACTCTACTTGCAAAATTCGTATTATCAATACTGTTTTCATTATTGGCTAATTTATCAGCCTGTATTGGAGTAGCGCCTCCACCGGCTATATTGACTTTGTTAAACATGAATCTTTATGTTTTGAATAAAAGTTTGATTGTAAAAAGAATATTATTAATAATTTTCAGACTATACTTCATTCATACAATTTAATCTAGACAATATAACTTTACAAAATTCATTTTGAAGCTACTTCCACATAGGGTTGTTCATTTGGCCCGGACCGGATTAAGAATCTCGGGCTGCAGTCCGGACCGGACCGATTTGACCCGGTTTTTCTCTTTTTAAATTTTTTAATAAAAAAATAATCATATTAATTTCCTATCCTAATCTAATTTTAATTTCTGGGCCGGGTCCGGGCACATCCGGGTTTGACCCGGACCGGATCAAAGGATAAATATGGCAGACCGGACCGGGGCCGGGTGTGGTCGGACGATTTCCGGGTCATGGCAAAAGTTGAACAGCCCTACTTCCACATGTTGGTATACTTTATACAATATTTGATCTTCTTCTAGATGCCTCTACGTATATTTAACCTCTTTAAACATTTGAAATAGTTGAACAAAATGAGCTCTAATTGCTAAGTCACTAACATGGTCACGTCCTCATTTTCTTAGTCAATATATGAATATGAGCTAATAGACTAACTGTAACATGCATCTTTTGTATATAAAAGAGCATCACGATTCACATTTTGCGCCAAATATATATAGATTAATATCTACTTGTCTTTCCATAATAAAAAAAATACCTACTAGTCTGATTTTATATTATTATATTATTCCAAAGCCATTTTGTGATTACCCAAATATGACTTTGTACCAAAAAAAAAAAAAAATAATAACATATGACTATTGTGTACTTGTCACATTTCGTAATAGATGTTTCTAAATATTATATTTGAACTTTAAACTACCATAAACTGTTTTTCGCTCATTTTGTCAGTTAAGCTTGATGGAATGTTTCGAAAATGCTAAATTTAAGGTAGTCCATTGTAAAAGGTGAAAATACAAAGTAGTCAAATGTTACAAAAGAAATGGTGACAAGAATGGTAAAATTGACATTATGTTAATGTTAACTGACAAAATAAGTGAAAAGTAGTTCATGATAGTTTAAAGCTAAAAAAAAGTTTTGAAGTATCCATTGCAAAAGACGATAATGAGTAGTCATCTATAATTTACTCGAAGAAAATAAAATGAGATTGTTTTGTTAATGAGTATGGAGAGCTAAGGTTTGTTGCTTGTTGCCAGGTCTTATGGCAACGGCTAGCTTGGTTGTCGGTTGAAGCCCCACGTGGATTATGGGTACATGCACTCAGATACTCATTGCCAACTCATTCCTATCCCTTTGGAAACTTATGAATCAACTCTTCCATTACTTTCTATTGCGTGCTCCATAGCTCCATCGATCTGAGTTGGCTTATACACTATATATATCTCCATCATTTTATCACTTCTCTACCTAATTAAACATCTCATTCTCAATTTCACAGAGTCCAAGTAACAGTTCCATTTCAGCAGTCATGATTTCAAGGAGTCTTTTCCTCCCAAATGCTATCAAATCACTGTACAAGGTTGCTCCTTTTCGACTTCAATCTACCTAATTTGCTCTTTGATTTTGTGGGTTCCTTCTTGTTTACAAAAATTCTGTATAATTCTATGATGGGTTTTGATATTCTGGTTCAAATGTTAAATAATGTCTTGCAATTCAAGCAGAGCTGTATTGAAAAGTTCCAAATTTTTCATGGGTTTTGAGTTGGGGAAGGTTGAATTTGGGAATCAACAAATTATTGATCATTTTGATTGGTTCATGTGTGCAGCTGGGAGCTTACCGTCCGTACACGTCTCATGCTGCATCTTCTTTGCAACAAGTGAGCGATTCATGTTACGGGTAATTGCTTGCACAATTACATGTTGATCATAGCTTAATTTGTTTGTTTTGTGATGCAAGTGAAGTGCAATATGTATATGATTTGATTCATTTGGTTTGTGGTATATATCAGTAGTGATAATGAAGATGAGTATGCTGATGTTGACTGGGATAATCTGGGGTTTGGGCTTATGCCAACTGATTACATGTACATGATGAAATCTTCCCAAGGCCAACATTTCGAGCCCGGGAAGCTTACCCGTTTTGGTAACATCGAATTGAACCCTTCCGCCGGAGTCTTAAACTATGGCCAGGTAAATTAAGCCAAGTGAATAGCTTACTGAAATTTGAGCACTACATTTGGGAGATTGACATATTAACCAAATATTAATGTTGCAAATCCTAGGGACTTTTTGAGGGTACAAAAGCATATAGGAAAGAAGACGGAGGGCTCCTTCTCTTCCGTCCTGAACAAAATGCTATGAGAATGATAATGGGTGCTGAGAGAATGTGCATGCTTTCGCCCTCTGTTGATCAGTTCGTTGATGCTGTCAAAGAAACCGCTCTCGCCAATAAGCGTTGGGTATTGCAACTCGTCTTTAAAGAAAATCATGTTTCGAAGCTTAAATTTTGTAATGTTAATGCAATGTCGATGAATGCGCAGGTTCCCCCTCCGGGGAAAGGGGCTCTATACATTAGGCCTCTCCTCATTGGGAGTGGTCCTGTTTTGGGTTTGGCACCGGCACCTGAATACACATTTCTCATATACGCCTCCCCCGTCGGAAACTATTTCAAGGTGGGTTATATATTGGAGCAATATATGTATTCAACTTCAATTACTCTCGGCTAGGAGGATTGTTTATTTGAATTTTGAGAGCTATTGGTTGTTTATGCAGGAGGGCACAGCTCCTTTGAACTTGTACATTGAAGACGAGTTTCATCGTGCCGCGAGAGGCGGAACTGGAGGCGTCAAGACCATCTCCAACTATGCTCCAGTAAGTCTATACATGCATGTATGCACCTTAATTAGTTTTCTAAAATTTGAAGTTGATAACAATGTACTGTACTGTTTAACTTGTAGGTTCTAAAGGCACTTGGGAGAGCCAAAAACAGAGGATTTTCTGATGTATTGTATCTGGACTCGGTAAACAAAAGGAACATAGAGGAAGTCTCCTCTTGTAACATTTTTGTTGTGAAGGTATACATGTTTGATCCTTCTCTTTAAAATCTCGGGGTTGAATCTCAGTGGATCTTGACAACAAGACCACTCTGCCATTTACAATTACCCATGTTTTATATTTGAACTTGTGTAGGGAAATGTCATCTCGACCCCATTCGTATCAGGGACCATACTATCCGGAGTGACCCGAAGAAGCATCATAGAAATCGCTAAAGATGGCGGTTACGAGGTGGAGGAGCGGCCGGTTGAGGTGGAGGAACTGATGGAAGCAGAACAAGTTTTCTGCACAGGAACTGCAGTCACTGTTGCTCCTGTGGGCAGCATTACATATAAGGATAAGAGGTAATAGAGTATATAGATCATAGTCCATTGATGATGTTAAGTGTTAAGTGTTAAATAAACTTACTAAATTATACGTGTTAATATGTTATGTTATGTTGCAGGATTGAGTTCAAAACAGGGTCAGGAACAGTGTGCGAGGAAATGTACTCAGCTCTCACAGGGATCCAGATGGGTCTGGTTGAGGACAACAAGGGCTGGACTGTTGAGATTTGAATAACATTTGTAAATATGCTCTTGCATTTTCCATATATCATCATTAGGTGTGTTTTCAGGCCAAGTAAATACAAATCCTAGAAGAGAATTTGATCTTTTTGGTCACGTAATCTATATTTGGTACAAATGTCAAATAAGCACTTACTTGAAACATCTATCCATTTGTTGTCAAGGACAAGTCACGACTCATGAGATGGATTATCCATCATGGATAGATAGATCTGTTGGTGCCAAATCAGTCCTTATCTCATTTCATAGCCCACTCATAGTTCAAGAGATAAGAATGATCAATTGTTGAAACCATGATAAGCTCTACCAACTACTACACTTTTTTGACGACATGCATGCATGCTCCAATCTCCATTCTTATATTTTATTGCAATTTCACACCATTTCTAATTTGATGAACAAATGTATTTGCAACATGGTTAGTAATAAATCATAAGTGAAATGCAAAAAAACTTAGAAAATAGTTAGAGACATTGACATCCAAGCAACTAAGCAAGCCATGCACGCGCAATTGCTTTGCCATGTTCCAACATAAAAACATGGTCGGTCCTAACATTTATGAGGTTCGGGACCAAATAATAATTAATTTAAACCCATAAGTTGTTGAAAAATTGAGTTTGAGGTAGCTTTTAGTACGATTACATCATTTTTAGATCTTTTAGAGATTTGTATAATGTTTGTTTAACAAATTTTCAATTACATTACTGACGTCGTCTTACAGCTCGGCATGGTTAACTAGCAATAATATTGAAATCAAATGGAACACTAATTAATAAGTTT
This sequence comes from Pelargonium nanum, assembly GCA_036897485.1. Lineage (NCBI taxonomy): Eukaryota > Viridiplantae > Streptophyta > Magnoliopsida > Geraniales > Geraniaceae > Pelargonium > Pelargonium nanum. The sequence continues at coordinate 8,712 of JAYMTF010003841.1, read as the reverse complement.
TCCAAAATAATTTTGACATAATTTTGTGACAAAAGATTTTCGTTAGATAGTGGAGTGACCTAAGGTCATACCAGATAGATAATGCTATTATATCCACAGCCAACTCAGAAAATGGTCACTTACATATTGCTACACGTATCTTATCTCATGTGCACTTCATTATTGAAAATTGGAGAACGAAATGATTTGTGTTTCCAGAGTTTTATATTGGAAAAAGTCTAAAATGGCTCTTGAACTATCCAGTTCGTGCCATTTCGATCCCTGAATTATTAAACGTGTCATTTCAGTCCAAAATAGACAAAACAGTTATTATAGTCCAAACGTTTCCAAAAACCGAGCACTGTCAGGACATTCCGTCAAAATCACTGACGGAACCGGTAAATTTTCATTAAAAATATATTTTAAAAAATTTCACGTCATCAAGACTTAACAAATTCCGTTAGTATTTTGACGGAATGTGCTGACGGGGCTCGGTTTTTTAAAACGTTTGGATTATAACGACTCTTTCGCCTATTTTTTGAACTAAAATGACACGTTTAATAGTTCATGGACCAAAATGACCTGCACAAATTTGATAGTTCAAAGACCATTTTAAACCTTTGTCCTTTTATATTGATGTCTGAATTCGAATTCCTTAAAGCCTGTGAATTTGTGTGTTTTGTCTTTATTTCTAAAAGAGGTGTATATGTTTTAAAACACTACTGCTTTTTGTTTGTTTCCTCCCCTAAGTAGAGACAACTTAGCAATCCTTTTCTTATCACAACTGAAGTTCTAATTTGTGGCTTTAATTTGGTAAAATTAGGCTCTAACGTTTTAAAAATGAGCAGACAAAATTCATGTGTATAAACGTTTTAAAAATGAGCACATAAAATTCATGTGTATAAGGAGTTCTCTTCAATTGTTTCTCTATAACTTTGGTTGATAACGACGGGTACCTAACAAGCTAAACAAGCTACTCTTAATGTGTAACTAATGCATTACATTATTAAATGTATATTAATTATTGTTCAGTTCGATAGGTAGAAGACTTAACGTGTATATTAAGTGACAACAAAGTAGAAATTCTTTTGATGTAATACATTAACACACCCTTCACGGCTCACGTGCAGGTCGAATAACACAAAAAGTACACTGCACGTTAATCATAAAAAGAGGCAACAAAAAATAGTCGTTAGGCTCAAACAGGGTTAACTCAAGCAAGAGGCCCACAAATCTCTTACTTAAGATTGAGTTAACATTTTCGTTAAGTGACAATTAAATAATAATAAAATTAGCATATATGGGTTGTTTTTGTTGCTCTTTTAGCTTTTTGGTTTTCTCTTGGTTTTCTTGTGTCTTTTTTTTTTTTGGAGACTTTCTTGTACTTATTTCCCGTTACTTGAATATAAGTACCTATTGCTTATAAAAAAATATAGACATTGACTAAAAAATTCAAAGAACAAAATTAAAACTTTGCGTAAAAGTAGTGCAATTATATATTTCAATGTTTGTCGACATTTAAGTATGTTTGTTAACATTTCTAAAACGGTTTAATGGTTTTGGACCGACTTTTTTTTTGCTTTATCCCTAATTAGAGTTTTGTCTAATTGTTTGACCTCTTGTTAACCATTTTTTATTATCTAAACACACCCAACCGGTTGTAGCAGTTTTTCATGTGCCACTTAAGCATTTGTTGACACGTCGTCATGTCACGTCGAGATACGGAGTCAACGTGTGCATGTCACGTCATATACCATTTTATTTTTCATCATTCATAGCTAAAATGACATCGTTTTAACTATCTGTGATGTAAACAAATAATGAAACACAACATTTTTGTCTAATGTGGCACGCACGCATGGACGTTGTATCTAATTTGGCGAGATGACGTGTCAACAAATGCTGACGTGACACCCAGAAATTGGCTACAACCGGTTGATCCGAGAGTTTAATTAATAAAAAATGGTCTACAATGGCTCAAACAAAAGCAAACCCCTAATTAGGGATTAAACTCAAAAAATGTGTTAGGCTAGGAGAGACAAAACATTTTAACCCTTTTTAAAAAAAATGGAAATCCTAATAGCTCTCTCTTCTTTTTAATTGTTGGATTTCCTATCCAGCTTTATTTTTTTCAGACATTGTTTAAATCATATAACTCTTCACTTTGTTTCTTTGATTTTTTAGGGTGTTTGTACTTATGTTTTTTTTTTTTTTGAAACTAATAAAAAGTATTGTTTGCCGATAAAAAAAAAAAGATTCTTCGACTTTTTAGTAAAAGAAGTCTACTTGAAAGAATTACGAACTATGTATATTGAGATAGCAAATTTGATTGATGAAGATAGATTGATTTTCAATTTGTGTTGTAGATGAGAGTATGTAAATTTGGAGCTTATGTGGGTGTCTTCATCATTTTCATTAGGCATCAAGTTGAGATAATTGATGGGATGGAGAGGTTGTTTTGTTTGCATTTCATTTAAGCAACAAGTGTTTTTCCAGATTTCACCTTTTTCTGGTCATTTGATTTGCTAAACTATAGCTCCTATTGACCAGATTATTTGAATTTGAAATGATTTTGGCCTGCTCACTTGTGTGTCATATAGAAATTAAAGTGCCATTTGGTAATCATGTTTATTGGATTTTTGTTTTTATGCTTCTGGTCACTTCCTAGTGGGACGTCATTCTGTAAGTTGTTAGTTCTCCCCTTCAACTCATACCGTCGGCAATGAAACTCGAACCTGAGACCTCAAAGAAAATCTAAAGCGCATCAACTGCTTGGTCCAATATGCCTTGGTCAGATTTGCATTGTATAGATACATACAGCCTGACAGCAGATATTGTTGGAACTCTCCTACTCTCCCATAATACTGATTACATCCATTTGAAAATTTCACGCACAAAAAAAATGAATTCAAACTTTGTTGATAAAAACCAAAAAAAAAAAAAACCCATTAAGCCCATATCAGAATATTGCCAGCCAGTTTGTTTCAGTAGCCCAAAAAAAGGAGGTACTTTAGAATACCTCATATTCTTCTCTCTTCTCTTCTCTCTCTCTCCACCAACCTCGAACCCTTCACCTAATGGGTTTGAAATCAAAGCCACTAAATCAAGGGGAGGTTGGTGCCATATTTTTCCTTCACATTTATTTATAGTATGGTACTTTATGACCCTGCCAAGTTCTACCCTAAAGAGTTAGAAAAATTAGTTATGTACCATTTGTCTCAATTTGATTATTATTATTTTCTAAAACAAACTCAACTTGTAATGGATTAGTTTAAATAAGATACAAGATGTCAAATTTTAAGAACTATGAGTCTTTCATTTTGGCATCACAAGCTCTGTATTGCGCCCTTTATTAAGCTTAAAATGTTATCAACTTAATTGATTTGTTTCTTGTTCTGTAAAATATAGAGTTTTATTTGATATCTGTGACGCGCTCACATTCTTCATCTGCATCACTTACGTCACTTTCGAGGGTGGCTGATATGTCATAATTGCATTCATTATCCAAGCCATCTTCATTATTTATAGGAATAATAAAGGTGTTGTGCACCATAAGATCTACTACACCTATAGGGGAGAGATGCCCAAGTTTCGTAGCAAAACCTACCAAGAAATCCCCACACAAAATAGCCCACATCAGATAATGTTACATGCAAGTCAAGGACATCAAACACGTAGATCTAAATGGTAGGAAACTTTTATTAATACAAATAGAGGACCTCATACGGTAATAAGTTAAGGACTTATAACATAAAGTTTAAGATTAACTTAAGATAGATCTAATTCATGAGAGGGACTTCGAATATATAGGAGGATCCTTGTTTTTCAAGTATGAGTTTATTGTAGAGGAAAATGGAAGCTCTCAGAGGATAACCAATTTGTCCAAAAATGAGTGCTTTGGTTCATTTGTTATTAGAAAACTTAAGAAAGAGTTGATTCGTGTTGTACAATTCCTCTTATAAACAACATAAGTCAGTCAAGAAAAGGGAGCAAAAGACACAAGAAAAAATAATTTGACGATGACGGAGATCACTGAGAATGAGCACACCATTCAAGAAGATCGATGGCAGATCGCCAAAGAGTACAAAATGAAAAAAAATTCACTCGAGCGATAGCAAACTTACCTGAAAAACCTCGTGCCAAGAAAAGCCCACGAGTAATGTCGCCAAACGCAAGTCAAGGGCATCAACCACGTAGAACCCAAATAATAATTGTTAAATGAAACAAACCAACTAATTGACAATACTAGATCATAATAAAAATAAGAACACATCTTATGTAATCGAATAAAATTGTTTCAGGTTTCACTTTCAACCCAACAATCCAACATGTTCTTTGCCTTTTGAAGTTTTTTATGATTAAAATTTAAATTCCACTTAAATTTAAAAAAATTATAAACTTCAAAAATAAATTTACAATATGCTAAGAATTAGAAACTCGTGTTGATAACGTGTTATAGAATCATCAGAGAAGTAATTGAAGACGATAGAGGGAAGACAATCTTATTTTGTATATATATTAGTACAATAGTTGGGTATCGACCTACATAGTAATAAAAAATACAAGATAATAGAAAACTTGTACATTAACTAATAACAATATTAGTGAATACTTCTCCAAGTAACGTGTCGCCTCTGAGAGTCCGTAATTCTTAGTGCAATGGACATTTATTAATAATATAAATCATATTTACTTGTAGAGGTTAAGGATCTTAAGTCATGAATTATTTGGCTTAGGCTAAGCCTTGGATCCAACGGGTCGCTCCGCTCCTACAAATTCACTTAGATGGGTAAATGGGTATTTTAATGTGGTGGCAAGCTCTCATTGGCTTGGCTTAGGCTAAGCCAAAAAATTATTGGCTTAGATTCTTTATTCTCTTTACTTGTAATTTTAACACATTCATTTTATACTGGTGGTGTTTATTTATATATCATAAATTTAGTCGACCAAACCTTAGATATCCAGAGAGTATTCTACTATACCCGATATCTCATCTCATACCGTAAACAAAAAGGCTCGAACCTAAAACCTCAAAAGAAATCCAAATCCCTTGATTAATCTGTTTGACCCGACATGTCTTGTGGCTCTCAAACTAGTATTCAGGTTAATTGTCAAGTTAAAATATGAGATTATGCATATATAGCACCCTCTTTGAACGTTGGATTCTATCCCAAAACTTGTGTTTTTTATTCTCTTAAATACATACACATATACACGTTACAATAATTCTTGAGCTAAGAAGTCAAGGTTTTTGTTACTTTACAACACTTTTCCCCTGCTAATTAAATCATAATTTCCACAACAATGCAGACCTATAATTTTGGGGATCTAATTTCTGTACAACACTCAGAAAATGTACATTTTCTTACAGAGAGCAGTGCAGTGCTCATTCTACTTATTTATCCTCTCCCAAGGTGCTACTTGTGGCCCATTTTTGTTTACTTTTTCCTTTCTTTCCTGAAAACAAAGTAAAGCCTAGCTGTTACTACTTCCCAAGAACTAGCAACCATTACCCAATAATGTTAAGGAGAAATGTCCAGTTTAGTTCCTGAACTATCCAAAACGTGCTGAATTAATCCTTGAACTACTAATCGAGTCAATTTAGTCCAAAAGTTATCCAATCGTGTCAATTTTGGTCCAAATGTTTTCAGAAACCGTGTCATATCAGGACATTCCGTCAAATCCATGGATGGAATCCGTTAGTTCCTGCTTACGTGTAATATTTTATTTGACGGAATGTCCTGATTTGACACAGTTCTTAAAAACATTTGGACTAAATTGACACGATTGGATAACCTTTGGACTAAATTGATTCGATTGATAGTTCATGGATTAAATCGGCACGTTTTGGATAGTTCAGGGACTAAATTAGACCTTTTTCTAATGTTAACAAAACTAACCTTTGGTCTTGATTCTGTCACCATCCTCACCCTTGAAGACCTTTCCAACCATGCTTCTACTCTGGAAAGCAGTTAACACGAACTGGCAATACGCTGCATGCAAATCTTGGTAAATCCCCTTCAGCTTCCCGGACTGCGCGTCTCGCAAATCCATCTCAATAAGAACCTGCGAACATGCAACAATTTAACGATATACCTGAAAGGTACCCACATATGGAATTGGGAAAACATGCGTTTGTCGTGTATTACCTCTACTGCCACATTGCTCGCAAAGATTGGGTTGAAACGCCGCCTGCAATACACATAATATAGGAGAGTGCCGATAAGCAGCGGGATGGTGACCCCTGATGCATATGGGGCTCGTCTCAGTCCAAACACTCCAATAGCGGTTACTTGGGTAATCACCAACGAAAAGACTGTTGTGTTGAAAGCAATGGGCCAGAACCGTCCACCACTTTCATATTTTGTTGTGTATACATTCACAAACTGAAAGGTCAAAAAACACATGCAAAAAGTTTCTATAGAATCCCATATCATAAACAGTTAAATATATGACATCAGATGGCAACATGTGAATGATTATGCAAACTGATGATCTACTATTCTCCAAGAGAGATTTACATGTATATCCCAAAAAGAAAGTGATGTGTACCCTACTATTGAATAATCCTAAAATTCAACTGACACTGTGGATGATTGAAATGAATGGAATGTGAATTAGACTTATGTTGGCTGAACTAGCATCAGTATGCAGTCATAGGTCCGAACAAAATCCACATATGAGCATATACAATCAAACTATGCTTTTGAAAGAATTTACACGATCACAACGAAATTTAACCAGAGGTTGTATTACACAGATAAGACTAAAAATAGAGAAGAAAACACTAAAAAGAAACACTACCTGGTTTTTGTAGACAAAGTAAGCAAAGATATAGTAAATCAGCATGCAAGGCAAAATTAATGGTGCCATGATAGAACAGGTCAAGCCAAGTAAGCCAAACAGTAGGACTCTCGGGATTTCAACTTGGTATGGAAAAGTTATTTCGCAAGAACTTGCATCTTCCTCATATCTGAGTATGAGTCTTGTGAACCAATTGCGTATCAGAGGACAAAATTGCAAGAGTTCAGCCGGTAAACTCGCCCAACCTGACGTCAACGACAATGCCATGAAGAAGCTAGCCTGCATATATGTGAAAATCACAATCATAACTAACGATAGAACAAGAACTAGAGTGCTGTTCCTATTTCACGCAAACCCAATAACTAAACAGTCATGAAATATCCCTCCGTCACTTGTGACAACCGACATATGAACCTTAATCCAATAACAAAATTGACATTTATATTGAATATCGCTAAAATAAGAGAGAACCTCTAGGAAGATGTATTATTTATGAGAAACCTTGCTCACAAGCTCTTCTCAGGACATAGTAAAATTGAATACTCATGTAAAAACATAGCATAAAGTAACATGATTATGAAAAGTTGTATAGCAATTTTAATATCAAGAGGACTCCGGGGAAATCACCTGCTTTGGCACTGCTTCAGCAAGTTTAGTAAGTATTTCTTTTGGACGTTCTACCACTTGGCTTATAACAGACCCTGAGAGAACATTAACAAAGAAAACGTTCCAGATCGTGAAATACAAAACTTGGCAGCATGCATTCATTTTCCTCTCACTACGGGAGATGCATCCCTGTTTAGCTGTAGAGAACATTATAACTGGTGGAGCGGTATACAAGAATAACGTCAAAAGCGCACTTGGTAGATAACCTGTAATCATCTCGCCCCATAGAGTCCTGTAAAATAAGCAGACATAAGTTTTAAATTTAATGAGATGTCAACTAAAAGTTTGAAAAACGGCAATTTCTACTCATATAATGACTTGGGCTTCCACTACTAAAATGTGGACCTTGTTAGTAGGATTTCACTTGCACCACTTTATGTAACAACCTCACTTTACATTTTTCCAATGAGCTCGATACGTGGGAGGCAGCTCACATACAATGGATTGGGCTTCCAGCTCTAATACCATGTTAAATTTCATAATTGGGCTACATACAATGGATTGGGCTTCCACTACTAAAAGGTCAACCTTATTAGTAGAGTTTGGCTTCCACCATTTAGCTCATTTTCTTTCTATTTTTCCAATGTGGGACAATTACCCACTTCAACAGTAACAATTTACTCTCCATGCTTTATCTCTAGTACCTTAGATCGAGGTAACATCTCATTCATAAAATATGTCTAATCAATTTAGACCTAGCACATCTTACTAATGTACATAACCAAATCAACCAGGTTGTGACAACAACAACGATAATAACTCAGAACAGGCCGCAATCAGTATGGCAGTACAATACTTACGATTCAAGATCCCATGTGTCAAACTGTTTATGTATTTCTTCCATTTGGGTTAGTGCCTGCACAAAAGTAACAGGAGCAAGACAAGCACACACAAAAGCAACCGAAGCCACAACTGCTACTATCTGACGCAGCCAAAGTTGTTCATATGGTATTGCCAGGTTTGGCCACCAAACATCATCCGGTTCTGGAGCCAATTCTGTCACCCATACCATGGGATGTGATGATTGAAGTAGCTGAGAAGCAATAACAGCATCAAAGCGGGTCCTAAAGAAAACAAATGCAGCAGCACACTCCTGCAGTTTCAAATACTTAATTAAGATTCAAAAGCAGCAATTTTCAATTATGTTTGTGAGAGTTAACACAGAGTCACATCAACTTGGAGGTATACATTCTTACATGAAGGAAACTGTTAAGTGATCCCACATCAGTAAAATATAAAGTAAAGTGGATACATATAATGGTG